>SEMN01000339.1:382884-552630 GCA_005408345.1 Macquaria australasica | reverse complement strand
ATATATATATATATATATATATATATATGATTCATAAGAAGGCAATGGAAAGTTTATGTATGTGGCAGATTTAATTAATAATTAATTTGTAATTAATTACATTAAGCATACATTATGCAATTTAATTTTATCATTCTGAAAATATTAACTTAATGATATCAGAGAACATACCACACATCTTGGTACAGTAAATATTAAAAAAGATTATGTTGTTAAATAACATAAACATATAGTATATATATATGTTTGTATGTAAGATACACAGATGTTATAAAAAGACAATGAAAAACATGCATCACAAAATGTGGAATCAGTAAATGCAACTAAGAATCGTGTGCTATTATAATATTTACAGGATAGCACATGTTATACAAATGTGTTACAATCATAATGAATGTCATACATCAACAAACAAGCCACACAAAACACACACACAATAAACAACAATACATAAACAAACTTGTATAAAATAAAAATTTTAAGATTTTAAAATTTTAAAACAGCGGCAGCAGCCGTGGCAGGTCGGTGGCAGCAGCGGCAGGTCAGTGGCAGCCGCCTAAAACAGCGGCAGCAGCCGTGGCAGGTCGGTGGCAGCCGCCTAAAACAGCGGCAGCAGCCGTGGCAGGTCGGTGGCAGTCGCCTCAAATAGCGGCAGCAGCCGTGGCAGGTCGGTGGCAGCAGCGGCAGGTCGGTGGCAGCTGCCTAAAACAGCGGCAGCAGCCGTGGCAGGTCGGTGGCAGCCGCCTAAAACAGCGGCAGCAGCCGTGGCAGGTCGGTGGCAGCTGCCTCAAATAGCGGCAGCAGCCACGGCAGGTCAGTGGCTGCTCAGGCTGCCACCGGAAATGCCACTACTAGCTGCCGCAGCCACAAATTGAGCCAGCCCCTACTGCGAAAATATGTAGCATAGGCCTTTATACAAATTCGTACAAAAGGAAGTAGCGGAATGACACTCATTTTCAGCTATCAGAAATAATAATCAATCAGAATATATAAATATAATCAATATTTATATGAAATAACAGAATTGAACTGACATTAAATTTACCTCGGGGCACCACCCTTAGAAACGGGAAACGATAGCCAATTGATGAATTCAGTCTCAGTTCTGGAGGTTGTTATGGAGTTCTTGACTCCTAAACAGTGACCGTAATACTTCATACACACAAACAACTTCTTTATAAATGAACTACTCACTACACACACAACACAAGACTACTAAACATACAAATGGATGAATAAATGCAACGATGAGTGAATGCAATGAACACAACAATTGACAATTAGTGAATGAATCAATGAATACCAAAAATAAAGTGATGAATGATACCTTGGCAAGATGGCTTCATTGGTGTGAACAAAGGAGAGCACAACATGGATGAAAACTTTAACGTTAACCTGTGAAATGATCTCAATGCACCATTCAGAAGCTGAGATTGTTGGGAAGTAAAATGGAAATATCTGAAACCATTCATATCGTTTCTACATTGATGTGGGACTTTACTTGTAACCTGACATTTCCTAATTGAACACTATAGCATTAACCCCAAAGCACAGGAAAAGTAAAGTTTCACCTGGTGGTTCAGATGGCCATGGGAAAGTTGCAGCGGAGGGAGGAGAAGCAGAGGATCAGTGCCAATCCTCATAGAGCTCTCTGGTTTTCTCGGGTGCGATCAGTAGGGCGGTAGAGTGGACGAAGTAGAAGATGGAGCAAGTGAGCTCAGAGGGGAAAAGTTGACAAGAGTGTCAGCAGTGTAAAGCAGAAATAGAGGACACCATGGACAGGGCTGGCAAATGGGCTTTCAGTCCAATGGGACATTTTTCGGACTATTGGGGTTTTGGAATAATGGACTGTCGGAACAATGGCATGGCACCCATGGAATTGTAGATGTCCATGTTAAGATTAAAAGTAGTGTTTTTTTTTTATCATGTGGTGAGATTGTTTTTGTCAACTACCGTTTTCAAGATCAAGAATGAATTTTATCTCCTCTTTATTTTTTTCAGGTTTAGAAATAGTTTTTATTTTCAGATTCCCTTTTAATCAACTCTTATTTTCGTCAGCAATTTGAGTTTAAGTCACAGTTTTTGTTTCATAGTCTGTTTTGTCTTGTCAATGTCTCGTCTTCCTCATGAAAATTCGTTTTTATAGAATATATTTCTTCACAGTTTGTTAAAACAAAATGAACACTACATACACTACATACAGGAGTGGTGAAAGTGTTTTTTCCAAACAGTGACAACAAAATGAACAACACATGACATATTCCTTTGTTCAAAGATTTACTGTTCTGAAAACAAACCTCATATCTGATTCACAATACAAACACATTTACTCTAAGTGCTTCACATCTTACATGTGTGTCACTGCAAATAATAAATATCTTAAAAAGTGTTACACAAACCTTTCACACTTGATGTCCAAGATGATTACAGCTCCACCTGTATCATATACACATTCCATGCACAAATGTAGCTATCATATAGTAAAAGTACCTTGTACACTTACAGTATCTTTCAACAAGAGCCAGTGTTTGGCCAGGATTAATGATCCCCCCTTTATCGCTGCTGCTGTGTAAAACTCTCAGACAATGAGAGAGTAAGCTTTTTAGGGATTAAGGTGTGAATGCAATCTTCCACTGATGTCATGTGCTTGTAAAATTATGCATTTCATTTTGAACAGCTTGTGTCTACTAAAAAGCTTAGGAAATTACATTCTTAGGTTAAGTGGAATATGTGCATATGATCCAAGATACATTTACACAAAGGCCTCTTCTTTTCTTCACATGAGAAACCAGAGTGATGGATTGTCTCCATGTGGAGTCCCAGGAGTGGCTAGGCTTTCTTTAGTTCCTTACAGCAACCTGACCCGCTACTGTACCATAGCAGGGACATGGCACTGAGAATCAACATTTATTATTATTGTTAGTCTAAAGTCTTATTCAGGATATGGGGTTTAGATGAGGAGCAGTAAGCATATTTTTGTTTGATTTAACAATTTCATGTAAATAACAAAAATAAGGAGGGCCTGAGAATTTCCCTTAAACTTTTTATTAGGATCATTATTATTATGTTTTATACTGGGAATGAAACAGTGGAGTTTATGGATTCATGGTTAATGGAGTGCTTTTTCAGCAGCATAATTTAACATGTACAAAAGCACTGATTTACAATATAACAAGAATACAATTCTACTGTGCTGCTTATAGGCTGAAGTTTCAGTTAGGGAGTTTGTCCATTGGGTAGCAAGATCATGCTCAGTACATTTTATACAGTCTGCCTTACACTGTGGATGATAATGATGATATATTGTGTGCAAAGTTGACCTTTTCTCCTGAGGATGGCATTAGAGGAAAACTCACTGAGTGTCCAATATGAAAGGGAATCAGCCTCTGGAGAGCAAGTGTGTGCTCAATACATTTCATGGCAATCTGTCCAAGATTTGTATATTTTTCTTGCATATATGTGAAGTTTGGCCTGTTAATGGCAAGGGGTCAAGGAAAACATTAAGATTCATCCTCTTGGGACCATGAATATCCATGGAATATTTCATGGAATGATAGTTGAAGGAAATCTGGCCAGGTCAACTCAACAGACACACACTGACTCACCCTTAGGACCCACCACCAGTGGGACAAAAACAACCAACTTTGTCATATGGTGACAAAAACAAAGGAGAACACTTTTGCGCACAGCACTGCACTTTTCTTTCAGTTCACTGTTGAACTGAGAGCCTTGTATTGAATTATGGTCAGATGCAATTTACTGTCACACCCCTACTGTATATATGGACAACCCAGTTATTTGAAAGGATGTATTGAGTTTCTATGTGCAAACTCATAATAGAATATCTGACTATGCAGAGAATATTAATGTGCATGTGAAAGTGGTGTATAGAGGATTACACCCTCAACCATCTGGGTGTTGGTTATTGTGACAAAGTCACTCTCTACCTCATGCCCTGATGGAAATAAACTCAACACTTCAACTGCAAGTCTTTATTCCTAAACACTAAAATAGGTTGATTTGCTGTCTCTGGTTTAGGACAGTAAAACACTTCCCCTAACAAAGTTAGGAGAAGAGTGTGGTCAAGGTTATAGACAAACTTTGATTTTGGTAGAAACCTGGACACAAACCCGGGTTTGAAGCTTTGTATGCCCAGCCATCACCTCGACATCCACTCTTTTTACTATTGGAACACCATGCTACTATACATTGGCACTGAATGTAAACACAGGTCATTTAAACCAATGCTGTTGTTTTTCTAAAGTCTCCAACACTCATATGAATTAATACAGGCAAGTTTTACACAGCAGCTATAATCAAAGTACAGTTCAATCTGCTAAATACAGGCTACTAATAACCAAAGTACTAGTTATGATTGTATCAATGTGCTATAAGTCTAAATAGCCCATATCCTGTGCGTACAGACAGAAATAAGGAGAAAAGTTTAATCTGCCACTAGCTGGAATAAATGTAAATTTAAATGAAGCTACTGAAGAAAAAAGGTAGTTAGGATGTAGCATGTATGTTGCTTCTAGGAGTGGGTCGATTTTATTCATGTCTGTTTATTTGTTGCATGACAACAATCCACACCATTAAGACTATCCTGACCACCCCGTAAAATACAGTTGCCAATGACCCATTCAGCTGATATCAATCCTGTACTTTTTGAAACTTTAGTCTCTTGTCCAGCTTTAAAAAAAGGCATGATAGCATTGTTAGCTTTCCTCACTAAGAGCTAAGTTACACACTTCATGTGAGTTCAGGTCAGAGTGAAATGATCGCTGTCTGTAAAAGATTGTCCACTATATGCATATAGGAGGTCATCCACATTATCAACTTTTAGACTTGTGCGTTGGAAATCAAATAATGTTTATCATACTGCTGAACCAAAAAGAAGAGACTTGGAATATGATGCCTTTCAAAGCTTGGGATAAATACGTGTAACAAAATAATCTTAACTCTAGGTCCACTTACTAGCTTATTTTCTGGCTCAGAAAAAGCCAGAAGCCTGTACTACGAAGCAGGATTTGGGGTTAGTGAGGTAACTTCAGGTTTAACCCTGGGTTTTCAGGGTTATGGTTATGACGGTGGTTTACTTCTTACCGGGGTACATTACCATGGTAACTAAGGCTGCACACCTAACCTGCTCTGGTGCAGGTTATGTTTGAGATCACAGTTCAACGCGTATAATAGCTCCGCCTACTGACCAATCAATTCTCTTGGAAAATGGCATCACCATTCATAGAAGATCCCATGGCGCTCGGCCCATCCTGTCTTCTTCATTTCAATTTTTCCTGTAGGCTGCAGTGATGTCAAAGCCATGTCACTGTGCTTTTGTATCCCGACATCATCCTACAACAGAGACTGATTGAAGCACTAAAGCCTTGTACTTGCTGTACTTATAAGATATGACATTAAGCCGTTTGAGCTTTGACTGGAGCTCTTTGAATGATGTCATCTTGTTGTGTCCTCTTCTTCTGCGATGGTTTAATGACAGCGACTAGAAGCTGGGGCGCCACCAGCTGTTTATTTCGACAAACCAACTCCTAATATTCACATCACGGTACAGGATGGAAACATGCATTAATTCTCATTTTCTTTTGCAGATTTTCTCGAAATCTGAGCTACATTTGGATGGAAAGCTAGCTACTGATTGAACACCAGAAACAGACAACATCAGTTGTTAGTGAACACCTGAGCAAAACCTCTCCCAGCATCCACTGGGAAGAGGTCAAAGGTCATCGCTCAGAGTCAGTGGACAGCCGGAGAAAGATCAAGGAGGACGTCTGACACCATCTTTGAACAGAGGTTACCTTTCCCCCAAATACCTGTAATTATGTGACTGATAGCTCACCTGACGACTCCACAAACTGATGAAAACCGTGACATGCAGATGAAAGCGCCGCAAAAAAGCTAGTGAGTGGACCAGTTAGTTAAGCTAGCTAGACTTTTAGTGTAGTGTTTTCATCAGTCTATCTAAATTTATTTCTGCAAAACATGTGTTTACAGAACAATCACACTTCACTTTAAGTCCCCCTATTTATCATTTATAAGTATACAAACATGATATACGTAATAAATTCTAATACATTTCTAACCGTCTATAATGGAGTTGTAAGCAGATCTAAGTGTTTATTAATGCATTTCTTAACCACTATAACTCCTGTGGATGCCCATAAGCTGAGGCTGCTGTATAAACAGATAATGAATGACTATATAGTAAAACACAGTTGTACTGATATAAAATATGTCTTCATAAGAGCAGTTATAATTGTTGATAAATACTGTTCATTAATAAAACTTAAAAATGTCTTTATATCTGCTAACAACTATGCTATAAAGTGATATAAACATTTATTAAATGTTTATATACTGCTTATAAATGCTAAATAGCGAGGGTTAACAATGTTACTGTATTTAATAATATATTTAAATTACATTTTATTTAAGGATCAATGAAGTTTCATGTCTTGGTACGTTTTGTCTTCAATGGCAAGCTTGTGGTGAGGTTGAAGAGAAATGATAAGTTATTCCTGTAGTTTAGTTTGTGTCTATCACCCAGGTGTTTTTTTCATTCAGACACGCCTGCTACGTTTCAAGGAGGAAAATTTCATTTCATGTTTAAAAGACCTTTTTGAGAAAAAGTGCTGTAGAAATATTCCTTTAACTCATGATTTGTTTGTTGGCGATGCTCATACCATTACATGCATTTCTTTCCTCACTGAGTGTTTAGATGGATGCCTGTCTGATCAGGTGAGGGAATAGGTGGCTCTTAATGCTTGACTGCTGCGATTGGCTGACGTTGCCTTGCTGATGTTTTGCTCCCCTGTGTCCTTCGTCGCCCTCCTCCTCTTCATCAGCAATGGCCATGTTGCTGTTGACATCTGAATCCACATCAGTGCCTGGAAGTGCAGGGCAGTGTGCGGAATACTCAATCTCCTCGACACATGGAGGCTCATCATCTTCAAAACAGCTACATGAGAGAAGAGGAGAGTTATGTCACATCTCTGTGTGTATCCTTGAGGTCTAACAAACATGGAGAATGCATTTCCTTCCTCAGAAAACATTTGCAAAAATTATGTTTTGAATATTTATTTATTCAATGTTTCTTTCTTTCTTAGAGTGTTACCGCCACCAACAGTCTATCAGTGGAATAATGTAAACACCTGTGCTTTTTTATGACAAGTCCAAATGTCTGCTGTAACAAAGGCCTAATGGCCAGTTAACTAAACTATACTTGTGACGACGTTGGATTGGGGTTGGACTTCAAATTTTAGGTAAATTGATTAAATCATTATCCCTGCGTTTAAATCTGCAAAGCTGTCATTTAACTCGGGATGGGGGAGAAGGGCTGAACTGGGATAATACATCAGCCCAGGATAATCTCCACACATTCACAACAGACCACGTATACCAACTGTTTTGTTGAAATATTGTTTTCTGTTTATGCCAGTAACATATCTTTTTGTTTTATTACTACACACAGAAACTGTTTCAGAAAACATCCAAAATAGTTAAATAAAACCCAGTGTCTTCAGTTTCAAGAGTTAGTCAGTTACACTTCCATAATTAAAGCCACAGTAATAAATAGTCATATAATTTTTGTGCACTTTTGGAGTGTTTGTTTTGCACCTGGCATGTCCTCAGAGCTCTGACTGGACTAGTGTTGATCATTGTGAAGCTCTGGTAGCTCTGAGTAACTGGAGGTGCTTCTACCTGACAGGAAAGAGTCTACAGCTCTTTATTGTCTATATTATTTCCATTCAGATGCATCTCCCGCTGTCCTGATTAAGTGTAGATGCCATTCATTCGTTTTTTCAAACATAGAATCAGCTGTGGAAGGCTGATCCCTGGCTGACCCCCGCTGACTCCCTGCTCTGCCCTTGGTTGGTAGGTAATCCCCCTTGATTACGTAGTGAATGCAGCACTGCCTCCTACCGCCCCTAAGTACCATGTGTGGAAATCAGTTGCAATGCTTTACCGATCCACCAGGAGGAGCAGTGATTAGGTGAAACAGTTTACTGCCATTGGACCGCTGTAGCGTGACCATTTCACTTCAAGTTTGCCTATTTTCATTAAGCCAGTGGCCTGAAATCAGCTGTTTTTATCATATCAGAGGTGTGTGAGTGAGCATGCTTCCCACACATAATTAATTATAAAGTCATGAAAATATTATGACTTAACAATGATATATTAATGGCATAAAATATAGGTTATTGTTCAAATTTAGAGAGCGAGCAAGCCTCTAACACACCTGTAGTTACTGGTTACAGAGTTAGAAAGGTAAGCTTATTCCTTGGTCAGATTAGTGTTCTGGAGGCAATACATCAGGTCATAAAAACCTGTCCGAACACATTGAAGGTACCACTTGAGATGTTTTGGAGATATACTGACACCTCCACAGTGCCATAAGGGAAAGTGCCTGGAGGCATTTTTGCATCATCTTAGTCCTCAGTTCATTTTTAATCCTGGACAGAAGAGAGAATGACCGCTCCCCTTCAGAATTACTGATGGGCAGAGTCAGAAATAGCGTGACATAAACATTTGGAAACATAGATTGCAGGCCATAATCCAGAATTAGATCTGAGCTGAATTAGTTCATCGCCTAAACTGTCATCTAGGTCAGATGGGTATGCCAATGCCAGAATTTTGGCATTCTCAATTACTGATGCATTGGACTCAGATTTTGCACAGAAAAGCACACTGAACAAACTGCACAGGCGCCCACAGGCCTCCAGGCGGTGTCCGAAGCTCTGAGTAAGCGTGTCGATAGCAACATTGAAGGTCTCTACCTGAAACATGCATCTTCCATCAAGCTCAATACCCTGCTCTCCACTCGCGTCAGCAAAGGTCTTGTGTCTCTTTCTGCGATAGCTGTCATGTCTCTACGTCTGGCTGATGCCAGGTACACTCAGAGCTGCCCTCTCAAAACTGTCAAAAAGGTCTCTCTGTGCAGCCACAAAATCACACAACGATTTGAGTGCCTTTACTGGAGTATCAAGGGCTATATCACTTTGCTGCAAAATAGCGCTAGTTGCTTGAAACCTTGATAATAAAGTATCCCAAACTTGGCCAGGAATGCCATCTCCAACATCTCCAATTGCGCCAGAGTCCTACACCTCTCTTGTATCTTTTGGTAATTTTGCCACAGTGCTTTTGTGGAGTCAGCACGGCAGCTCCACCATGTAGGCTAGTGGAGAGAGATTTATGAGTTAGAACAATACACTCCAAATATTGTGCCCCAGCAATGCATGGAGGCGGAGGTGAACGTATATTGAGACTGCAACAAGTCAAAATATTTGCCAACTACAGCACAGAGGACATAGTGAATCAATGGATTCCACTTCTTTAAATGCGCCTGCAATCCGTTGTATTTTCCAGGCATATTACTCGAATTGTCATACGATTGTCCACAGCAGTTTGCCAAGTCTAGTCCAAGATCCTGCACCATTGAGACAACACAGTCTGCTATGCTTTCCCCTGTGTGACTAGTGATGGCTCAAATCCTAGAAAGCGTTCCACTACTGTTTTGCTCACAAATCTTAATATAAATATGAACTGGTCTACATGGGATAAATATGGGGTAGAGTAGGCTAGACTATTACAGAGAAATACTTAGCATTGTGTAATTCCTTTGTAATTGTTTGTTTAGTTTTCTCTCCCATAAGTTCTATCAACTCTTCATAAATTGTTGAGGATCAATATGAAACACTGCCCCTACCAACAGAACTCAGGGAGAGGAACAAGTTAATCCTGGAACTATCGCTCGGTAGGGGCTACCCCGGTGCTGTGTCCTCTGCATTGGGTATGAACCCCCAAGAGATGGTCTTCACCCGAACCAAGTGGGCTCACGTATGTTGTCAGCAAACATATTTCACGGTACTATGTCCAGTCCACTTGCATGACTGTTTACAGTCACTGGCACGTGTGTCCCTGCCCTGGATACTCACTCCTCATTGATCATCAGTTCTTGTTCTTCACAGCCATCTAAAGGTATTGCCTCCGGTACTACCTCCCCCTGTTGGCCACATGCCTTATTGCACTCTTAACCTTCAATACCTGGCCCCAAGGGTGTAAATGTCCAGTGTCCCATTCAGAAGACCATTATTTCTACTATCAGGCCAAAGCCTGCGACACACACGGTCATTCCAGTCAGAATTACTGATAGACTCAACAGTTGATCTTCCACCTTGAATATTCTGAAGTATTCGCACCGCTCTAGTGCTGCTCCACATAGCTTCAAGATTCCTGTAATAATTTCACATAGGTCTGTCAAACAAATCAAGCACATCCTAAATAGCAATATTAATAACTTAATAAAGATCTGTACCACAACCCCAGCTCCATTTTTAACTTCAGTTTTAACCCAGTACAGACTGTTTAAGATGGCTCTTCTCAATGTAAGATCCCTCTCTAATAAAACTTTTGTTTTAAATGATTTTATCTTTTCCACTGATCTAGATTTTATGTTTTTAACAGAATTCTGGTTACAATCTGGTGATCACAGTCAGCTTGCTGAATTGTGCCCTCCTGATTATGACTGTTTTAGCCGACATAGGGCCGTGGTGGTGGCCTTGTTGCTGTCTATAGTCTATGTCTATACTCCAAATGTAACCTAATAGCTTGTAATGATTTTTCTTCGTTCGAAGTGCTCATGTTTAAACTTGGTGGCCCACTCAGTCATTTTTGCTGTAATTTATCGCCCCCCTAAACCAGCTGGAGCCTCCGCAATGTCATTGTTAATTTTAATGTTTCTGAAAAAACTGGAAATACGAGGAATGTGATGTAACATATCTGCTTCCCTTGCTTCTTTTTCTTTTTTTAGCTTTCGCTTAGTTGCTCCACTTAGTATTGTGACCTCGCCTGTGATCTGGCTGTCTCAAGTTCAGAAACTTTAGTACCGCCCTCTATCTACCAGTTTCTAGAGGGTACTCATTAATCTAATGGGAATGGACATTTGTATCCCACTCAAGCTTCTCTTTCTTGAAAAATGACAATAATAGGCTTAACAATATTATATCTGCAATATCCTTGTCTATGACAGGCCCCTTAGACAGAGCAAAAATGCAATAACAGTGACTTCACACTGAGCCTTTTGCTTAGGGGGCCCCTGAGCCTGGACCCGGTAGGCCCATTCGGTAATCCACCCATGCCTCCACTTGGTAAGAGACCTCAGTGCACACCCAGAACATACTAGAAAGAATAGATATCCAGTGTGGCCTGGGAATGCCTTGGGGTCTGCTGGAGAACGCAGCAGCAGAGGAGAACATCTATGTCCCTTCACCAAACTGGAAAACCAGTGACTTCACTTTATGTTTATAAACTCTTTGTTCAGACCCACACAAGTGAACCAGTGACTTCACTTTAGTTTTCAACCTATTGCTCCCAGACAATAAGTCTGTCCTATTTAGCAGTTGCAAGGTAAACAGTCTCACATTGCTCAGGCAAAAAAACTCAATCAAGTGCAGTGTTTGCTATTGTCCAACAATATCACAAAGCTGAATCACAGGGGAGGCATGGAAAGAAACAAGTACAAACATACAGCTTGAAGATCACATACTGGAGCAGTATTTCCTTCAGGCGGAACTGCAGATGAGAAGTTTTGAGTGGAGTATTGGTCTAGGGGTTTGTTTGTTTGTTTGTTTTTTTGGGGGCGTTAATTGAATAACTTCAAGACTGTGTAGCAAAAGGATTATGCTGGTGATAAATATCCACATGCTGCTCTACTTGGCCAGGTAACTAACATTCCAGGATGTTGTAGGGGAGTCCTCATAATGTTGGAATCCAGCGTTTTGAGTTCAAATCCAAAGTCCACAAATGAATCAACTTCACCCAGATGGGGAAATTGTATCTACTTCAATACAATGAGTTGTACAGTATGTCTTAATGAGGATGTGAATATTTTGTGTGAAAAATCTTCCCTTATAGTAGCTTTTAGTTAGCAAAAGCACTTTATCCCTGACTGTATGAAAATATCTCATATATATTCTGTTTTAGGATGTCATCTGGTGTTTACACTGAGGGAAATATCTCTAACCAAGAAGGTATGGTGTATGACTGCACCATTCCATTCCATCAAACTGAAATATACTCTACATGTCTGTTCTATTATTCTGTACACATTTCCCCTGAATTCACCCTGACATATTTGGTATCTTTGGACACTTTGTTAGAATTTTAAAAGAAATTGTGTGGGTCTGAACAAAGTTAGTGTGCACAACCTGCGTCTGTAATGATGGACACATCTAACAACTTCTTTGTAGTTTTTGAATATATTTTATGGTCAGGGTCTGTCCTCCTCCTCACATAGTGTGACCTTGAGCTCAGCTACAGTCACCGTGATTGACAGCTGACAGAAAGCCAGTAATCTGATTATACACACACCTCATGGGACACTGGGTGTGTGTGTGTTAGAGTGAGTGTGTGGGAGAGCATGTAGAGACACACTGGGACTCCGTTGGGACGGAGAGGATGTGACACGCACACTGATGTTCATCTTACTGTGGCTGAGAGAGACAGAGGGAGGAAGAGGGGGGAGGAACGAAAAGGGAGGGAAGAGTAAAGAGAAAAAGCAAGGGAGGAGAGACAGAATGAGCGGGAGTGAAAGAGACAGAAGGGACAGAGTGTATGTCTAGCATACAGCAACTCATTTTGTGTGCATGTTTGTGTTGACTGTGTGCTGTGAATGGCAATGAAGCAGGACAGCTTGTCTACAGTGTGCAGTCAATACACTGCAAATGCTGATACTCTGATTCTCTTAATTGTTGGTTTAGTTAGTTTGTCTGCAGTTTTGTGTCATGTGTAGGGGATTAACAGCATGCAGTGTTGACTAAGGGAAAAACAGGGCCTTATGGTACACTACAGGTAAGGTCAGGGGTCACATTATGTCTCATCCTATGGGAAGCATAAAAATCCACAGCAAATTTCAGGAAATCCAGCCAAATAAACATCCTAAGCTGTAGCCCTAAAACAAAAAAGGAGAATGAAGATGCCCTTAGAGTTGACAAATTTTATGGACAGACAAATTCTTCATGACCCCAAGAATTTGAGGGCCCTTGGCATCATCCACAGCATTGGCAACCATGGGTCTGTCCAAAACACCCACACTTGCAGTCCTGAACACTTTTAAGTGTGCGCTCGGGCCCCACCAGGTCATAAACAAGTGTGTCCCACGTCTGGAAAAATACCAAAATACCCCACCAGTTAATTTGGTATTTGGTAATGTGCCTATAAACTGGTTTTAGGGTCGACAATAATCATCAGACATGAAGAAGAACCTCCACACATGGTTTCACTTATTATTAACAATCTGTTCTTCTTAAAGGGTAGGTTCACAGTTTTTCAAGTCTGTCTTAAAACAATAGCCAGTTGCACATATGTACACTGAAACAGGTTTGCTTACTGTAATCATTCTTCCATACTGGCCATTAAAAGATAGCTTCCTCCATTACTTTCAATGGAAGTAATGGAGGATCAAAATCCTCGTTTTATGTATAATAATAATATACATAATAATAATAATATATTCCAAAGTTTACCTGAAGCTTATGTGAGGCTTCAGCAGTCTGAGTTAGACAAATAAATAAGGTATCTTCCAAAGTTACAGTCTATTTAGTACCAACTTCCCACAGACAGATTCCACTGACCTACAGGTGATGGTAATGCGCCAAGAAACATAGCAATGTTCCCACAAAGGCAGCGAAGAAGAAGATGGCAAGCTAGTTAACATGAATGTAAACAACGCTGTATTGAAAATGCTAAAATTAACATTGCTTTATGAGGAAGGAAATGCACTCCTGTGTGAACAGGAGGAATGATTGCAGCAAGTAAAACCTGTTTCAATGTACAGATGAGCACCTGCAAATCAACCAGTGTGTGTTTTTCCCTCTGTTTGCTGTCCTCAAACTGAGAAGCACCTGATTCAGCTGCATATTGCTTGAAGATGCACGGAGAACCCTGTTTCAAACATAGGTGTGGGTGTTGGGATGGACCCACTGTCTCCCAATACAGTCCTACTAAAACACCACTGCAAAGACATCAACCTGAAAACCTCTCTACATGGGCCCTAGTTCATTCTACTATTCTACTATGCATGCTGCCACTTTTGATAGTTTAGTTTGAAGTGTGCACACTAAATTTTAAGATGCAGTAGTGACAAAACAAAGGAAAAATGAGGAGCAGATCCAAAAACAGGTCAGTGTTTTATATTGAAAGAAATGGATTGTTAAGGTGAAGAATAATGTCTGCGAATCCAAATGCATGAGCACTGAGATAGAAGTAGTGTATTTAGGCACATTTTGGGGTGAAAAATAACCGTACCCATAGTGAGTATATGAATGGACAGTGCAGAAGTGAATTGTGCTGGAGAAGTGAAAAGTTTTCGTATATCTTTTGATCCTTTTTATGGACACTTGTCACTCCTAAAATCCATTTCAACCATGGTGAAACCAAACTGACAACATCCTTTGTTAATCGTGGAGGAAGCTGACTGTTTGCATGTTAGAGAAGTATATCAGACACAATGGCAAAGAGGACATATCAATTAGTAATGTGGACTGGTAGTACACCATAGACTGTTAATGTCTAAGAGGGGCAAATGAAGGATTTTCAATTGAATCGCTCCATCTCTATTTTGAAAGCAGGTCAGTTGGTTTCACTCAGGCAATCAGCTGTGTCTGCATTCTATACACAAAGAATCTTCAGAGATGTGTCGTTTCCATCCAAAATATAGTTGTCATGTCTGTTATCCACAGGCTGGAAGCAAGGCATGATGGGATGCAAAAGGATTCATCAGTCACTGGTGCTGTGGACATAAATGATAACAGATTTCTACAAGTAAAATGATCAGGTTGATTATTCTCACCACTCACTTTCTCATTTCATTTCCACAGTTGGATACTCAGTAAGCATGGGAAGACTGGTGATGAAAACAAGCAAGTACATTAGCTGACCTCTTAGGTCAGTCTCATTATTGCAACAAAGCTGCTGCGGTATCGAGTTTCACATGAGATGGTTGTATCAAAGCAAATTTCCACCACTACAAATACATGGAGAAGAAGCACCGAGATTTATGGATATTCACAATCAGCAATACTGTGGTGGAGGAGAAAACTACGGAAGAAGGTGCCATTGTCTTGGTTAAACTGAGTTCATGAGGCTTTCCAGAGATCATGTTATAAATGACTACTCCTACATTTTAAAAGTTAACTGTAGACATTAAGAAACAACATTTGGATCTTTTTAAGAAGATGTATAACAGTGAGTCAGGAAATGTACAACACTTCCTCATACCTAAACCACAGAACAGGTTGTTTGCCAATGAATCCCAAAACCACATATATGACCTTTGAAGAGTAACGTTACCAGTGACAGGCATGCCGGACCTTTGTCGTCATGGTAAGAACAATAAACACGTGTTTAACGTTGTGAAATGGTCACAGTTTGGTTAGGTTTAGACACCAAAAGTACTTAGTTAGGTTGTAAGTTATGTACATAGTTACATAGTTAAGATACGTCACGTGACCCAAATCAAGCTATGTAACTTAACGTTATGATAGTTAAATAAGTCAACGTTGACTTTTGGTTTCATACGGGACACAAACAGTGGTCTCCTGGGTGAGTATCCTGTGTTTGATCCCTCCATCCACCCTGGCCTCCTCCCTATGCAGACTTTGTTGCTCTTTATACTACCTTACCTGACTTCCTCCTTTGCTCCTGTCATAATTACTACGGCCACTAGAGATCACCGCCTAACAATACACGTAAATAGGGGTCGTAATAAGCTGCTTGTACAGAACACTTATACGTACGTATTCTTGGGGAGGACAGTCTGGAAATGTAGGCTACTCATGACGTTACCAATACAACTTTTGCCATATATGAACTAAATACAATCAGTTCAAGATTATTTCACACAGTGATCCTTATTCAAGAGTGACTATGCTGACCACTGTCTTCGTCACTTAAAGCGTGTTGTGTTCATTTGAAGCCTGCAGCAGGATGTGGTGCAGAGCTCATTGTGTGGGATGAACCTGAACTCTAATCTTTTTAGACAAGAGTCGACACATGAGTAGCTGCTTGTTTTATGCATGATTTAAGTTTTTTTTTTTTTTTTCATCGTTATTAAGTATTCAGTGTAGGGTTATTGCTAGATCTGGGTGGAAACTTGTCCCATTTAGTAACTGATTTATGAAAAAACAGTCAACTAGCCATTGTTGTTGATGGCCCCGGTACATTGCCTCTGAGTAGTTTTAGTGGCTTAAAATTTTCTCAAGTTTTATTCAGGGACAAGACTTGAAAGCCCCAAAATATGTATGTGCTGAGTTAACAACAGACTCCCAGCACTACTCTGCTGGGTCAGCAGACAGAACCTTGGCTCTGTCCCCTCCTGCTCTCCATGATTACATACAGTATATTATGTTTTAATATGACTGAATTCACTCTCTTGTAGATGTTACCCATTAACCAAAGTGAACAGTAAGTCAACATACGTACAGATCTACAGCTGTATTATTAGTCCTCACTGTGTCTTTGAAAAGCATACATCATAGCTTGAGGAACGTTTACATTTTTCCCTTCCATTCTAATTAATCCACTCTGAAAAAGCTATGCTTTAAGTTCAAAGTGTTGGGGGTTGAAAAATGCTGATGTATTCAAAGTGGAGATGAAAATATTCAGAGTTTTTAGATGATTGATTCAGGGTCATTAGATCTGCAATGACTGATTTTTTTGGCCACTTGGGGGCAGACAAAACAAGCTGTGAACACAACACTGACATTATACCCTTTATAGTTGTCATGGCAAAAAAAAACTGTGCTTATTTACAGATCCAACAGTTAAAAACTCTTTGCTAACCTGTCTGCCATATCACCTTAAAAGGTTATGATAAGTCAATGTGTTACTACTTGTTTCAAATAACATAGCATATGGTTTACTTGGATGTGAACACAAAATGTTCATGTGCAATCTGCTTTCTGTTGTATCAGAGATGAGGCCAACATCAATGTTCAATTCTTTTTCTTTTTTTTGTACCCCCAACACATTTCTGCATGGCAGCCAAAAGGGGATTCATGCTTCAAACCTCCGTGGTTCATTTGCGAGAGAGGAGAATGTGCAGCTTTTATTTGGACATTTTGATTAGACTTGATGTGACATTTCCCAGTAAACACAGGGAGGACTCCTGTGTTCTGTGATTTGCCACTTCACACTGATGATTCACAGATAGATTCAGATAGATCTGAGCGTGTCCTTTCAGTTCTGTGGAGAAAGGGTTGTCATATTCTCGAACTCTGCCCATTTTTACAGAAAGTGGGCTCACTTGTAACTGCCCTGACCCTGTTCAGTCATTTTTCAGTCACAGAAAAGCAGAAGGAGCTGACTAAAGATTATCATCCTGGTGGCCAACAGGGAAACAATCCAAGGCAACATATAGTTTAACAGGGAAGAAACGATTTAATGATAAGCTGAACAAACTGAAACAAGTTGATAACATCCATGGGTGTGATTCGTATGATATCTCCCTTCTTGTTTGTTTTGATTCCCAGTGGTGGCCCAAGTATGAAAATGTTAGTCAGTCTGTCACTTTGATCTATCTCAGTAACTATTGTTCAGTTGCAGTTAATTAGCAGCTAGTTAATTAGCTGCAGGGCTGGACTGGCCATCTGGCAGACCGGGAACTTTCCCGGAGGGCCAACGTGCCTTTTGGGCCGACACAACTGTCTTTTTTTTTTTTTTTTTTGGTCTGACTGGCCCATAAAACTGTTTGTTTTTTTTTCTTAATTGATACTGGGCTGGCCCAATCACATTTTTAAACCCCTCCCCCTTTGGGCTCAATGCCAAACATGTGCAAATCGTTTATGCGATAGGCTGCCTCATTGGCTGCTGCTATTCATTGGAGTGATACGTCAACGTGGCCGCCATATTGGTACAGGGAAGCCATGCCTGCTAATGCATGTAAGTCTATGGAGGCAGGAGGTCTATCCTCGATTAAAATCATCATAACTCACTGAATTTTAACTGTTTTTCAAATGTGGGTTTTCATACCAAAATACTTTATCTTATGTAGACAGCCTAGTAACAGTAATACTTCTATAATATAATGTTTAAGATGAGCATACCCTATGCAATTAGTTTTTATATAAAGTGTTTATATAAAGACTTAATTAATAAACCAAATTTAATCACAACAAACACTAAAGTACATTAAGTATATTAAGTACATTTCTGGCAGGCTTCACAATTCTGTTTTTAATTACATTTATAGTGAAATATTGACATTTTGCTAATTTACATTTTAAGTCACACATGAAAAATAAAAAATATATATCCAATGTGTCAGAAGGGTTGTGCAGAGTTGCAGTGTAACAGTTACACATTCTCATAAACTAGTTTCACTGTTTTGTACAACTGAATATAAAAGCACCAGGAATATGACTGCATGTTTATACAAGAGAGATGAACAATACAAATTTAGCTCTAATCTCATATTAACGTATAAAAAGATTGATGATGATCTTACTGATATATTACTTTGATAAAAATGTTTATCTTTTTTTTCTTTACCTGACATACTCATCACACAGCTTCAGTGTTTGTAGGGAGTGGCATGGTTGGTTGGTATGCATATTCAGGGGAGCGCAAAGATGGGTTATCGATGGTGGTGGGCCGGTATGGGCCAAAATGCTAGGGAGGATTATTTGGCCCAGTTCAGCCCTGATTAGGATATGTCCTTTAACTCCCACATAAAACAAACTTCAAGAACTGCCTTTTTCCATTTACGTAACATTGCAAAAATCAGGCACATCCTATCTCAAAAAGATGCAGAAAAACTAGTCCATGCATTTGTTACGTCTAGGCTGGACTATTGCAACTCTCTATTATCAGGCTGCCCCAATAAATCCCTTAAGACTCTCCAGCTGATTCAGAATGCTGCGGCACGCTTACTGACAAGAACCAGAAAAAGAGAACATATTTCTCCAATATTAGCTTCTCTACACTGGCTCCCTGTAAAATCCAGAATAGAATTTAAAATCCTTCTCCTCACCTTCAAAGCCCTAAATGGTCAGGCACCATCATATCTTAAAGAGCTCATAGTACCCTGTTACCCCACTAGAGCACTGCGCTCCCAGAATGCAGGGTTCCTTGTGGTTCCTAGAGTCTCTAAAAGTAGAATGGGAGCCAGAGCCTTCAGCTATCAAGCTCCTCTCCTGTGGAACCAGATCCCAGTTTGTGTACAGGAGGCGGACAACCTCCTCACATTTAAGAGTAGGCTTAAGACTTTCCTCTTTGATAAAGCTTATAGTCGGGCTGACTCAGGTGACCCCTGAGCCACCCCTTAGTTATGCTGATATAGGCCTAGATTGCCGGGGGACTTCCTATGATGCACTGAGCTCCTCTCTCCTCCTCTTCCTCTCTCTTCCATCTGTACGCCCTCATATCCCATCAATGCTTGTTACTAACTCAATGTCTTCCCGTAGTTGTGTGCTTTCTCTCCCCTCTCTCCTCTCTCTCTCCTTCTGTTACTTTCTGCAGGTATTTCTGCCTCCGGAGCTGTAGAGTCTGGATCTATGGTTGCAGGCCACCTGCTGCCCCCGTGTTCCTGCTCTACACCCACTGCTGCTATTACAGTTATTGCTCTTATTATTAGTATTACTATTATAATATTGCTCTTAGTATTATTTCTGTTGGTGTTATCATCAATACCATTACCACAACTATTGCTTTACATCCCTATGTGGAACTGTACTGTGCTGCTGTATGTTCTCTTTCCTCCTGCTCTCTCTCCCGCTCCCCCCCCCCTCCCCCTTCAACCCAACCGGTCGAGGCAGATGATTGCCCACCTAGAGCCTGGTTCTGCTCGAGGTTTCTACCTGTTAAAAGGGAGTTTTTCCTTGCCACTGTCGCCTAGTGCTTGCTCATGGTGGGAACTGTTGGGTCTCTGTAAATATAAATATAAATATAAAGAGTCGGTCTAGACCTGCTCTACTCGAAAAAGTGCCCTGAGATAACTTTGTTATGATATGGCGCTATATAAATAAAACTGAATTGAATTGAATTGTTTATTTACAGGTGGAGTGCTGACTGACGTTTATTTTAGTATTCTTCTAGTAGTGGGTATTTTAGTCTTATTTATTTTACTGTTTCTAGTGTTGTTGATTTCAGAATTGGTTTTCTATAGTTATATAGTTTTCTATAGTTTATACAGATTTTGATAATGTATATATATGGGTGTGGTCAGGGTGCTTTTGATGGTGATATGGTTTGTGGTGACACACTGTATTAGTGTGCAATTGTTCTAGTAAATGTTTTTAATGAACCCACACTGACTGCCTCTTCATTGAAGCCCCTGTGTCTTTATTCACCTATTGATTCCAGGTATGTATCAACCTTAGCAGTTCCAGGATGTTTCTTGCAGTGAAATATTTGCTATTAAAGGAGTTGTTTTTGACAAATATGTAGAGTGTGAGATGAGAAGATGGATATGAATCTTCTGTGTTTGTTAAGAATGGAGCTGGAGTCAATACATGGTTAGCCTAGCTTAGCATAAAGACTGGAAGCAGGGGGAAATTGGCTGCCAGGACATAAAATACTCTTTTATCCAAATCTCCTTCACACACTGATGGCAGTGAGCTTCCAAGCAAGGCGCTGTCTTACTGAAAGACACTTACACATGTGGACTGGAAGAGCTGGGAAATTAACTACCAACCCTGCAATTAAGGGACGACCAGCTCTACCTGCCGAGCCCCAGCTGCACCACATGTGGGTGGTCCTCAATGACATGGTGCATCTCAGAGAACAAATATAATATTGGAAAGAGGAGGACACAACAAGTCATCCTGCCTAAATGACAACATAGGCTGTTGGACACTATCTTCCAAAATGTCCCATAAGACCGCTCCAAAAACAGCTTACATGAGTGTTTTCTGATCTGGTTTAGTTTCGACAGCTAAAGCTACATGCTTAACCACTGTTGAATGTTGGTCCCTGACACAGATGTGGAGTACCAATTGTTTGTGTACAATCTTCACATGTGCAGACAGCACAAACGGAGGTCCTCTGGCAGCACAGAGGTCTACCCGCACCTTTGTCAAAATGGGTCGTTGACGTGATTTATGTCCTGCGGACCCTTGCAGTGAGGCAGACACTAAACTATCATGTGCGTTTGGTGGCAGGGCTGCGCTACATTTGCTATTTAGTGAGAATCATAAATACTCTCAGTAAAACATAAATAGGTCATTTCAAGTTTCATTTCAAGTGTTTGAACAAACGATGCTGTGATGTTTCTGATGACGTCAGTCTCGAGGTAAGCTGTAGTGCACACTTATTAGAATCTGCAGGATAGGGTAGGGTGTACTAGGTGAACCACTGCAATATTAACTAGTTTTACAATATATAGAAAATCAATCAAACTGCATCAGCCATTCTAACAGAGGTGGGTGGCACTGACTGAATCACGTTCTCCTCTCTCCTATACACAAACATTACCATACCAGTGTTTACATTTCATATCCTATTAGGTTTGTTGTCAATGGGTGCCCAATCGACTGTGACCACATCAGCAGTAACCAATCGGCTGTGATGACATCATTACCCCACAGGCAGAGGAAACAACACATCAAGCTAAACAGCCAATATGAATATGATCCTGACAAAATAATGTTTTGTCAAACTAGTATTTCCAAGATCAAGAATAAACTTTTATCCTTGGTGATCATGACAATGCATGACAAATGTATGATAATTGTCAAATTTCAAGAGATGTTTCAGATACCTTTTAAAAATATAAACTGAGGAGTTTTTTGTGATTCTTCTTAAAGAGATGTTTTCAAGGCTACAGATGAGAAAAGGAAACAAATGCTTTCAATTAATATTTAAAGTCCAACTGAAATTAAATTGCATATTTTTTCTGCTACAGCAAACATATCTGCTCTGTAAATCACTTGTCTTGTGTTCTTTGAAAAAATGTTTTTATATTTTATATTTTTTGGTTTCATGATGGCACCCCCTAGTTTTGCATTAATTCGATGTAACACCATTAGTTCTCCACCTACATAGATGGAGACCTTATTTCAATGTAGCCAATCAAATCTTGCATAAAGCAGTGATGTCAGCGCTGTATCATAGGCTGAGCAGACAGTCAGCAGCCTGAAGAGCCACCGACTTTAAACAACAACAATCCACATTAGCTTTCCTGCTAACGTCTTCTCTTTGTATCTTCTGAAAGTAAAAATCCGACATTCACACCCACCTCCACCCACTCATTGGTCAGCTGTGTGGAGGTGAGTCACTGTTCATGTGAACAACTGAGCGCAACACTATGATTTTCTTCCAGGAGCGTCTGAAAGTGTGCGTGTTATCCCCATATTTAAATTATTATCATGTGTCACTGCTCTATATGATGGCTGGCTTTTCACTCTGCGCTCAGCAAATTTTATGGCAGTTAACCTGATGGATTTGGATATTTCTTCTGTGCAAATAGAAATCTGGCCTGACTGATTAGAGAAAGTCAAGGATTCCCTACAACACTGGTAAATAGTCATTTACTCAAGGGACCATGAATATCTACAGCCACTAGTTTAGTGCTACTTTGTCATAGACCAAACTAGACTAAGACTTTACCGCCATGCTAGTGACTCTGTGAGGCTGTATTTAACATTAGCATGCTAACATGCTCACACTTATAATGCTATCACAAATCAAAGTACTGGACAAATTCACATTTTGACTGGATGAAATGTTTCATGGCTACCTGGACAGTGGTTCTCAAGATATCTGTGCTTGGGATCAGTCGAGCTGGGCCAATAGATAGACAGATCGACAAACCTACATTGGTATCTTAAAACATTCTCAGGCACTTTTAGGAAAAAGTTGCTTTCAATATAGACATAAAGAAGACAAACATTATATAAGGGCATGGTGGATTCATATTGCATTTACTGGTCTCAGATGCCTACTTAGGAAGCAATATTCAGATCACATCTATATGGTTGGTATCTGTAGCCTGGTCATAACTCAATTCAATTCAATTCAGTTTTATTTATATAGCGCCATATCATAACAAAGTTATCTCAGGGCACTTTTTCGAATAGAGCAAGTCTAGACCGACTCTTTATATTTACAGAGACCCAACAGTTCCCACCATGAGCAAGCACTATGCGACAGTGGCAAGGAAAAACTCCCTTTTAACAGGTAGAAACCTCGAGCAGAACCAGGCTCAAGGTGGGCGGTCATCTGCCTCGACCGGTTGGGTTGAAGGGGGAAGGGGGGAGCGGGAGAGAGAGAGCAGGAGGAAAGAGAACATACAGCAGCTCAATACAGCATAGATATGGTAATGGCATTGATGTTAACACCAACAGAAACAACACTAAGAGCAACATTATAATAGCAATACTAATAACAAGAGCAACAACAGCAATAGCAGCAGCGGGTGCAGAGCAGGAGCACGGGGGCAGCAGGCGGCAGCAACCACAGACCCAGACTCTACAGCTCCGGAGGCAGAAACACCTGCAGAAAGCAACAGAAGGGGAGAGAGAGAGAGAGAGAGAGAGAGAAAGCACACAACTACGGGAAGAAGTTGAATTAATAACAAGCATTGATGGGATATGAGGGCGTACAGATGGAGAGGAAGAGGAGGAGAAAGGAGCTCAGTGCATCATAGGAAGTCCCCGGCAGTCTAGGCCTATAGCAGCATAACTAAGGGGTGGCTCAGGGGTCACCTGAGTCAGCCCTACTATAAGCTTTATCAAAGAGGAAAGTCTTAAGCCTACTCTTAAATGTGAGGAGGTTGTCCGCCTCCCGTACACAAACTGGGATCTGGTTCCACAGGAGAGGAGCTTGATAGCTGAAGGCTCTGGCTCCCATTCTACTTTTAGAGACTCTAGGAACCACAAGGAACCCTGCATTCTGGGAGCGCAGTGCTCTAGTGGGGTAATAGGGTACTATGAGCTCTTTAAGATATGATGGTGCCTGACCATTTAGGGCTTTGAAGGTGAGGAGAAGGATTTTAAATTCTATTCTGGATTTTACAGGGAGCCAGTGTAGAGAAGCTAATATTGGAGAAATATGATCTCTTTTCTGGTTCTTGTCAGTAAACGTGCCGCAGCATTCTGAATCAGCTGGAGAGTCTTAAGGGATTTATTGGGGCAGCCTGATAATAGAGAGTTGCAATTGTCCAGCCTAGACGTAACAAATGCATGGACTAGTTTTTCTGCATCTTTTTGAGATAGGATTTGCCTGATTTTTGCAATGTTACGTAAATGAAAAAAGGCAATTCTTGAAGTTTGTTTTATGTGGGAGTTAAAGGACATATCCTGATCAAAGATATCTCCAAGATTCCTTACGGTTTCACTGGAGGCCAGGGCAATGCCATCTAGAGAAACTATATCTTTAGATAATGTGTTTCGAAGGTGTTCGGGGCCAAGTACAATAACTTCGGTTTTGTCTGAGTTTAACATCAGAAAATTGCAGGTCATCCAGGTTTTTATGTCCTTCAGGCATGCTTGAAGTTTAGCTAATTGATTAGTTTCATCTGGCTTGATCGATAAATATAATTGGGTATCATCTGCATAACAATGAAAATGTATGGAGTGCTTCCTAATAATATTGCCTAAAGGAAGCATATACAAGGTAAATAGAATTGGTCCAAGCACAGAACCTTGTGGAACTCCGTGACTAACTTTGGCGTGCATAGAGGATTCATCATTAATGTGTACAAACTGATATCGATCTGATAAATAGGATTTAAACCAGTTTAGTGCAGTACCTTTAATGCCAATTAAATGTTCTAGTCTCTGTAATAGAATGTGATGGTCAATGGTATCGAATGCAGCACTAAGATCTAGTAAGACAAGTACAGAGACAAGTCCTTTGTCTGATGCAATTAGAAGGTCATTTGTAACTTTCACCAGTGCTGTCTCTGTGCTATGATGCACTCTAAATCCTGACTGAAAATCCTCAAACAGCTTGTTGTTTGTGTAGAAAGTCACACAACTGATTGGCGACTGCTTTCTCAAGGATCTTAGAGAGAAAAGGAGGGTTAGATATAGGTCTATAATTTGACAAAATCCCTGGATCAAGAGTGGGCTTTTAAGAAGAGGCTTAATTACAGCTACTTTAAAGGACTGTGGCACATAGCCTTTTAATAAGGACAGATTGATCATATCTAGTAAATAAGTGCTAACTAAAGGTAAAATTTCTTTAAGCAGCCTAGTTGGGACGGGGTCTAAGAGACACGTTGATGGCTTAGATGAAGAAATCATGGAAGTTAGTTGATTAAGGTTGATGGGAGAAAAGCAGTCTAAATGTACAGGTTTTACAGTTGTTTCTAAGGTTCCTGTGTTTGAAGCTGAATTTTTTCTCTAATAGTTAGAATTTTATCATTAAAGAAGCTCATAAAGTCATTTCTACTGAGGTCTATAGGAATACATGGATCAACAGAGCTGTGACTCTCTGTCAGCCTGGCTACAGTGCTGAACAGAAACCTGGGGTTGTTCTTATTTTCCTCTATTAATGATGAGTAGTAAGCTGCTCTGGCATTACGGAGGGCCTTCCTATAAATTTTAAGACTAACTTGCCAGGCTAAACGTGATTCTTCCAGATTGATGGAACGCCAATTCCTTTCAAGTTTTCGCGATGTTTGTTTTAATTTGCGGGTTTGCGGGTTATACCATGGAGCTAACCTCCTCTGTTTTATTATCTTCTTTTTAGAGGGGCGATAGAGTCGAGTGTTATTCGTAGTGAGCCTGCAGCACTATCAACAAGATGATCAATTTGGGAGGGACTAAAGTTAGCATAGGAGTCATCTGTTACATTGAAACATGGAACTGAATTAAATGCCGATGGAATCACTTCCTTAAATTTAGCTACAGCACTATCAGATAGACATCTAGTGTAGGAATGTTTGCCTAATGGCGTGTAGTCCAGTAATAGGAATTCAAAAGTTAATAAAAAATGGTCTGATAAAAAGAATTCTGTGGAAAGACTATTAGATGTTCAATTTCAATCCCATAAACAAGAACAAGGTCGAGGGTGTGGTTAAAACAGTGAGTGGGTTCATGTACACTCTGACAGAAGCCAATCGAATCTAGTAATGAGATAAACGCAGCACTAAGGCTATCATTTTCTACATCCACATGAATATTAAAATCACCTACAATAATTATTTTATCTGTTTTAAGGACTAAACCTGATAAGAACTCTGAGAATTCAGATACAAATTCAGAGTACGGTCCAGGAGCTCGGTATACTATAACAAACAGAATTGGCTGTAGTGTTTTCCAGGTTGGGTGTGAAAGGCTAAGAACAAGGCTTTCGAACGAGTTATAATTTAATTTAGGTTTAGGTTTGATTAATAGGCTTGAGTCGAAGATGGCTGCAACGCTAAAATTTCCCCGCTGTGGGACAATAAAGGCTTATCTTATCTTATCTTATCTTAACTCCACCTCCTCGGCCTGTGCCATTTGTGGTTTTGAGTGGAGACTCTTGACAACTATTGCATCAATTGCCATGAAATTTTGAACAGATATATATATTTAGCATTTCTGACAATGTTAGCATGCTAACATGCTATACTAAAATGGTAAACATGGTCATATTATCATTGTCACTGTTAACGTGTTAGCATGAGAACCACTACCAGATCAGCTTTGATCACTTACTTCACCGTGACTGTTAACTGGTGTTTGTTTGACTGTTAACTTTTGATGGAGGTAACTAACAGTGTCCCCCTAATTCTAGTCTGCATTAAGCTAGCTTAAACATACTGCAGGATTTGTGTAGTGCAAATATAAATAAAACTGATATTGATCTTCTCATCTGACCCTGAGCAAATACGATTTCCAAAAAATTTGGTTTCCTTTAACTGGGTGTGGTAACCTATATACACACACACACACACATACATATATATATATATATATATATATATATATATATATCCTTATTGAACTTATTGAAGACAGAACATGCTCTGTAAAATTCAAGTCTCCATTAACATCTCTGAAATATTCAGTAAAATAACCTCAGGTAAAATTATTCCAACAAATCTTGTTGTGTTGTGTCACTTGTCTTTGAGAGCCACCCACACCAACACACCCCCACAGACTCATCGGACGTCATCAGTTGAAGTATAAGCGACTGATTCGCAGAGACATCCAGATCTAATGTAGACAGGTCAATCACCACATCTATATTCCATAACCGCACACCTCAGCCCGTCTATCTTCTTAAAGCCCGTAAACCCTTTTGACCCGCAACTGCCACTCAGGTTTAGAGCCATAGCAGGCAAATAGTCTCAAAAATCATTTCTTCTCAGCAGATACTGGCAGTTCACAAGCACATCGCCTAATCCTGCCTCTGCTTGAAAGATTGGAGATGGCATTATTTTAGCCTACAGTGTACGTAGGTGTGTGTTGGTATGTGTGACATGACAAAAGAGCCTGAGAATAGGCCACTGTATCTGTGGTATCACATGAACCATAAAGCCCAGCTAATACTTAAATCCTGCTGATATTAAGTACTCCACTGCACTGCTGGGGGACGGCCAGCTATTATACCAGCTCAGCTCATATTTATCTTCATATAGACAGATACAATGTTAGCTACACTATATTGGTGCTTCTGACCAAATGCCATCTAGGTTTGATTTGAATACTGAATAGTGGAAATAGTCCACTTTCCTGAAAGCCTATGATTCAGTTAATTGTCCTACACTGCAGATTTACAAAAAGGCCATATTACTTCGAGCCTGTTGAGTCTATTATAGTGACAGGAGACAAAATGAATGTGCCAAGAAAATTGATGTCTAGCTTTGATAGCAACATGTCTACCTTGTAGATTTATTTTTAGGTCCCAAAATTCTCTTCAGCTCCAAGCAATTAGAGTTGTCAAGCAATTGTATGAATTTAAGTAGGGTGATTCTATTTTTAAGAGCATGGTGACAGCTCCAAATTCATCATATAGAGTTCATAATGTAGTTTAATTGTATTTTTGTAGCAAAAATGTGTAAAATAATACAAAAATCTTGTGTGACTTCATCTGCATATCTGTGGAAGTGATGCTTGAAACTGTGGTCTACATACTTACAATGAGTAGGTTTACATGAGTAGAGAAAAAGGTATTTTGTTCCGATTATTATTCAGTATTAAACCGACACCAAAACGCAATGTGTGGGGTTCACTGAACTCCTGCCTCATGTTGGTGTTCATGTCATCCATTCAATTCAATTCAATTCAGTTTTATTTATATAGCGCCATATCATAACAAAGTTATCTCAGGGCACTTTTTCATATAGAGCAGGTCTAGACCGACTCTTTATATTTACAGAGACCCAACAGTTCTCACCATGAGCAAGCACTATGCGACAGTGGCAAGGAAAAACTCCCTTTTAACAGGTTGAAACCTCGAGCAGAACCAGGCTCTGGGTGGGCGGTCATCTGCCTCGACCGGTTGGGTTGAATGGGGAGGGGGGGAGCAGGAGAGAGAGCAGGAGGAAAGAGAACATACAGCAGCACAATACAGTTCCACATAGGGATGTAAAGCAATAGTTGTGGTAATGGTATTGATGTTAACACCAACAGAAATAATACTAAGAGCAATATTATAATAGTAATACTAATAATAAGAGCAATAACAGTAATAGCAGCAACGGGTGCAGAGCAGGAGCACGGGGGCAGCAGGCGGCCGCCACCATAGATCCAGACTCTACAGCTCCGGAGGCAGAAATACCTGCAGAAAGCAACAGAAGGAGAAGGAGAGAGAGAGAAGGGGGCAGAGAGAGAGAGAGAAGGGGGGAAGTTGAATTAGTAACAAGCATTGATGGGATATGAGGGCATACAGATGGACAGGAAGAGGAAGAGGAGGAGAGAGGAGCTCAGTGCATCATAGGAAGTCCCCCGGCAGTCTAGGCCTATAGCAGCATAACTAAGGGGGGGCTCAGGGGTCACCTGAGTCAGCCCTACTATAAGCTTTATCAAAGAGGAAAGTCTTAAGCCTACTCTTAAATGTGAGGAGGTTGTCCGCCTCCCGTACACAAACTGGGATCTGGTTCCAGCAACAGTGAATATAACAGCTGCGCGCACAGCTCAGGAGCACGTACCAAGGTTTTAGGTCTGTATCCTCTGCAGATTTCTGATCTACACAAGATCACTAGGATGTCAACAAAGGTAAAACAGTCTTTTTAAAATTACAGCATCACACATGCAGGTGTATAAACCAGTGCTCTTGCTGGTTATCACATTTGGTTGGATGTTTGTCAGTGGAGCAGGCTCGAAGATGATCTGTGTTTCTCTCACTCAGTGAGTTGCCTTTTGAAAACTGGGTCTGTAGTTTATTTGTCACTAAACTACAGACACAAAACACACACGCTCGTGGTTGGCAACTTGCATGTTTATTTAAACACAAAACAATTAACTTACAGGCAGGTGATCCAAGGTACAGGTAACAAAAGCTCCAGGGAAAAACAAAAGGCAAACAGCAAGGCAACGTGAATACAAGGAGATCAGGAAACACAGACATGGAACTCAGAAAGAATGAACCAACAAAGGAAAGGGACCAGTATATATACGGAGGGCAAACGAGGCAATCAGGGACAGGTGAGCAGGAACAAGACAGACCAGACAGACACCTAACGGGATGTAACACCTGCTGATGCTGTTGTGACATAAAACATCAGATGCTGTACAGGCATAGCCTCATTTCCCAGATCATATACAGTGTATACCTACCTAAAAGTAGTCACAATTATGGATCACTGTCAATCTTGCAGCACAAGGCTGCAGCCTTCCAATTTTCTGTGTTGTATATATTCCATGTAGTCATTAACTGTACATGACTTTTGTACCTTGGCCCATAAAAAAACCTCTTTCTCTATCTCTTATTGTTTCTAAATGTAGCACCTGAAGCAGTTCAGCATATTTGATGAAGTAATAATACTTCGTTACAGTACTTAAGTATTTTTTGGAAGTATCAGTACTTTACTTGAGTTTTTATATTTCTGTCAACTTTCACTTTTAGTCCACTACATTTTCTAAATAAAATGTGTACTTTTACTCCGATGCATGTCCCGTAAGCATCTTCGTTACATCGTTACTTCAAAGTAAAATCGGAAGAAATTTAGTAGCCTAATGATGTTGGAACACAGACTGCAAATAAGCAGGTTTGGGAACAGAGTTGGCAGTGGCTATGGGCAGGGGTGAGCTCAGCCCACCCAAACGTGCGTCTTGCCCACCCAATCAAAAGTTAAAGAGAAAAAGTTTTTTTTTGTTCGGCCAATGGAAAAATAGCACAGAAAATACAAGTACCATTTCTAACTTCTGATTGGATGGGCAGCCTACAGCCCGCCTCCAAAGTCGACCACCCCCTCTTCTCGTCGTGTTCAGAAACACACACAGCCCTGAAGCCCTTCTTTAAAGATAAAATTCTAACTATTAGAGAAAAAATTCAGCACCTCCTGCCCTCCTGCCCTCAGTTGATGCCCTTTCTGATTGGGCTGACAAGTTGGTAACAACCAATGCAATTAACAAAATGTCAAGATGGACAACCTTATGCCCTCTGGGATTAGGTTGTGAGCTAACCACGCTACTCTTATGTGTACAGTAAACAAACTGTTTGAATTTCAATTAACTTTATTAACACAATGACAAAGATTTGTTTATCCGCCTGCAGCATTATTTCAGCCACTATGAACTGCATATGTAACTCCATTGAACTGGTTTTAATGTAATACTTTAAACATTTTAAATTATTAATTCGTCTCTATTTGTTTACGTATTTATTTGTCTAAGATGAAATAATTTTAGAGTTTTCAATTGTCTGTCAAGTCAGAGAGGACGTCATATCCAATCCCAGGAGTTTTAGTGTTAATATTTTAATTTAGTTGAAACACAAATCACTGACAGAAGAATATCAAGGGCAGGGTTAAAGGAAATGTATAATGTCTTCATTTTTTCATTAGCCAAGCAATGTTCTCCATTTTGACTGTTTGTAGTTTCTTTCTTATTCTTTAAAAATATTCAATTGTAACAAGGTATTCAACAGTTTCAGATATTTTAAGGTTCTTCAGCTTACGTTTCTCAATTATCAATTATGTTTATGAAATACAGTATTCCTGCTTTTATCATGTAACATTTCTTTTATTATACATATTTACAGTATGTTGATCTGCTTTAAAGGTTCCCCTAAAAGGTCCTATTTCAGGGAGCTTCTACTGTCCTTTTCAAAATCCTGTTGGGTGTGCTTTTAGAATAGCATATGCTACTGTGCATTGTTATTTAACAAGTCAGTTCCCAGTGAAGTTCAATTAACACAAGTGAGGAACCATCAAAAATTAACAGAGCAGGTTTCATGAGGTAAGACCAAAGTTGTCTCAATTCTATACTACATAGTAAATCTAAGCAGGTTTTGAGTATGTGATGTGTGGGAAAAGTGACAAAATGCATTGCGCAAAGGAAATGGAGCAGTTACTGCTGGCTCTAAATCATTACATTAAGTCGTGAATGGTGGTGAGTCAACTCCAGAAAAATCTTATAAAACAAAAATTACATGTATATCTTTGGAAAACATTTTGCTTTCTCTGTGTGTGTCTCTTTGTTTAATTGGTAGTGAGTCTCAGTTTGATTGATGTGCATAAGTGTATGTACTGTATAAACGGTAATGTAGGTTGATTGCTTATATAATAACTGTTCAATTTGAGTATGCAGTGTAGTGAATATTTGAGTTTTGGAGATGCTACCGTTTATGAACATGTGATATCAATGTCCAAGTTCTGCAGGTCTTCCATATTTACTGACAATGGTAATAAAATTAATAAATTAAACATTCAATTTCAACCTTCAGTATCCCTCGAAGCTGTGTGTAGATTTGGACTGGTACAACATTTTTAAAGAGAAAAATCACAACTCTGTGGTCTTGTTAGGCAATGTCCCACCTCGCATTAAAGAAGTTACACACATTTTACTCTGCAACCCTCCTCATAAAACCAATATGCAGTCTACAAGAAGTGCTGATGATTTAAAAGCCTAGTTCCGTACATTTCCACAGTAGGCTTTAAGAGATGTGTTGTATTTGTGTTTGTTCAACTAATTTGGGATTCAAACTACATGTAGTGACATTTGGTCTCAAGTTGACTTCCCTCCAGGCCACTGCCATTCCAATGTGAAAATATCTAAAACATTAGATGTTTAAATAGGTTCAAACGGTAGAATGTTTTTGACAGAACGGTTGCATCTGTGTATGCTCTTTCCTCCCACTCTCTGTATCAAATAAACCATCTGCTGCAGGCTTACTGAGGAATCCAGAGGTTACCTGATTTGTGGGGAGGTAGGGATTAAGATCAAAGTATGTGAAAAGTGATTGCTTTGTGACTCATATAGTGTGCAACTTTGTACAACTCTAGATTTCTTTTTTTATCTTTGCATGTGCCATCTGAAGAATCTGATGTGCTTGTCTCTCAAGGTCAAAGTCACGGACTGTGTATTCTCTCATCAACTACCAGTAGGTCCTAGTTTTTAACTGTTACAGTTCTCTTTTTTACTGCTGATCTGAAAATCAATTAAGTAATCCACAGCAGTGGATTGATAATTGCCTCTAACAAGCTACTAATGTTAATCTAATGCTAAATTTCATTTCAAACCTGTAGGAGTGTAATGATTATCACAATTTGCACTTGTATTACACTTTGAAAATCGAAGGCAAAGTTTTATTACATTTTGGATTATTTACACTTCACACTAACAGCTAAACTAAACACATTCACAGGCTAAACTGATTTAGAAATTAAAGTAGCTATATTGATAATTTATTGACAAAATAAAATAACTGAATTATCATTTAGCACATTAAATGACACATTGACACACTTTACTTTTCATATTTTATTATATATATAATTAATCTCAATTATGAATACTAGGGCCAATAACTCAGTATTGATAATTAAAATAGGTAAGTGATAGTTTAAACATCTATTAAAAAAAACATTCAGCATGCTAATCTGTACAAAGTTCCAATATAAAATTAAACCTGGCAGTAGTCTGCTAATATTACTCTCTTCTCCATACAGTGTCCATAATGCTATGCTTAGTCAAAGAGGTTTCCCTACTTTAAAAAAACTCCCCAAAACATCCTGTTAGCAGCCAGGTAGTGCTGTTTGGTATTGTCTCATCTGCTGAATAGGATCCTAAAAGCTAGCTAGCTTTACTTGAAATCTCTCAAATAAACATTTAGCTATGGACATCACATCAGTATTTATCTTTATACACCTGAACTGAGACTTCCAGAGTGTTCAGGCTGAGCAGCCACTTGGCTTGTCATTCTTTGAATCAGTAATGTTCCTGTAACAGGACAGGAACAGACTACAACGGACAGTCAGGACTGCAGAAAGAATCACTGGTGCCAACCTGCCCTCCATTCAGGACTTCTACGTCTCCAGAGTCAGGAAACGGGCAGGAACCATCACACCCTGGACACAACCTGTTCCAACTTCTTCCCTCTGGTAGATGCTACAGAACAGTATACGCCAAAACAACCAGACACAAGAACGATTTATTTCCACAGGCCATCACTCTGATGAACAGTTAACACCTGTCATATAGTGTGTAATATACACTATACAACAACCCTGTAACACTAAAACATCCACTTACTTCCATTATAGATTTTTACAGTTTAACATATCATCATGCACTGTCACTGTCAATAGAACTCCTGCATGCTGTATATATAGTATATATACAGTATATACTGTATATATACATGTATACATGTATATACTGTACATAATCATCCACTCCATGTTTATCATTTCAATTTGTATTGTTTACAACTTACAAAAACACTACACTATTCACACTATTGTTTTTGTTGTTGGTCATTGGTGCTTTATATACAGTATATATATATATATATATATATATATATATATATATATATATATATATATATATATGAAGCTGCTGCTGCTCTGCAAACATGCTGCTCACGCTACTCATCCTGTGTAGACACAAAGGAAAACTAAATTTATATACAGATTACCTTGACTTTTTTTCAATTCTGAAAAAGATTTAAAAATATCAAGTAATCAATAATTTTGTTTTATTAAATAGATTTTTTTAAAATACATACTTTCCTCAACCCTGATCAATACATTAATTGACTAGAATCACTGAAAAAATTGAATTATTCTGGTGACACACTCCAGACTGGCTTTAAAGCAGACAATTGGCTAAAATATGTAATTCACATATTTGCTTTAAGGTGTAGGGGCAACAAAAACTAGTAGGAAAGTCAGGCAGATATCAATCAAGTACAGTCTGTACACACACACAGTCCTGAGGGGAGGTCTAATCAGCCTAATAAGTGAAAACACTGTGTGGGTGTACAATGGTGTGTAGGCTCTTACAGCAGATTTGTTACTGTTTCTGTCAGTGTTCTTGCATCCACAGATCTCAACCATAAAATTGGGAAGTTAAATGTTAAACTGATAGCAATAATGGCCAAAACTACAAAAAAAGGACAAAGGATCTAAAAAAACTAAAAAAATCTCTCTTCTCCAGGACTTCTCCAGACAGGTAACAGAGCAAAAGTAGCTATGCCTAGTTATGCTATTGAAATGGTGTGACTACATGGCTAGCAGTGGGGCTGACCACCTTGGAATAATATGTGAACACTCAAGACTAAAATTTAGCATTGAAAACAAAGCCTGAACTGAAATAGGCAACACTGGCATTGAAAGACATGTATTGGAAAAAAATGTATTGGCACTGAAAAAAGTTCCATATTTGTAGTACATGGGCTCAATTAGCTAGCTACTACGTACTACATTTATTTAGCTGACGCTTTTATTCAAAGTGACTTAGAATAAGCAGTGGTGTATAAAGTACCTGAAAGCCACACTTGAGTAAAAGTATCTCATCAGAAAATGACTTTGGTAGAAGTTAAAGTCACCTGTTGTATTATTACTTGAGTAAAAATTTTAAAGTATCTGATATTTACTGTACTTAAGTATCAAAAGTAATTTTCTGATATTAAATGTACTTCAGTATTGAAAGTTGTTGCGTTGTTTTTAACCTTAATTTGATGAATTTACTGTTTAACAGACAAGAATTAGGTAAGAAAAACGGTAGACACTGCCGGAGGCAAGTGTTTCTGGAGGCCGGGCCTCACCGATTACTGTACAAAAACACAACTGTATAACTTTATTCATTTTGTTGAAACTGGATCATAATTTACAGAGAAAATATTTTGTGATTTTCCCTGTGATGTCCGGCTGCTCTGCCTCAACTCTCCGTTATTTACGAGATTCCTGATGGATATAGCTTTACTTGTTGCTAAAGTATTCAACCAGTAACTGCTGGTAAGTGTAGCTGCCATTAGGTAGTTAGCTCAGTTAGCTGTGGAGCTACATAAAGCTTTATTAGCTTTATTAAAAATCTTCTCCTCCCGGCGGCCCAAAGCTCCTGTGCTAGCGGTGTAAACACCAGTGCTGTGTCCCAAATCGCGAACTCAAACTTTGTATTTTGAGTGCATAAGTGCGTTCACACTGATAAGTATGGCAAAATGCAGTGTACTATAAGTACCCGGATGGTGTACACAAAGTGGTCAGAAAGTTGAGTGTGGAACGCTGCACACTTCTCACCCTCAACGGTCGCCATCTTGGCCACGTAGAGGAAGGGGCAGACCACCAACTTATAACAATGGCGGCCGTGGTTGTGATTGTTATGGCTAAAAGTAAAAGCACGTTCATTTTTCGTTCATTTTTAATATAATTGAATTGAAGTCAAGTGAGCAAACAAGCTGGCAGATATTTCGGCGTGCAGCAATCACGGTAAATGTTGGCGATAATGCTCCGCCCGGTTGCAATCTGCCATTAAAAAGAAGAAGAAGACGCGGTCAAAGGTTGCGATCATCATTTCCGGTAAGTGCACAACAGCAGGGGCCTTTCTCAAACCCAAGAATGCAAAGGACAGACTTGTGTTCTCGGGGAGAACGTTCTTGCTAGTCGTTCTTGGAAGAATGAACTTGCAAGGTCACAAGCACACAGAACGCTGCTGACAGTTTGAGATGATGCGTGCTTGCTGGTATTGCGCAATACCCCCAGCACAGAGGCCGCCTGCAGTGCTCCAAAATAACAGCCAGGCTTTATCACCCAAAACAACTGTACACTAACGATAATGTAATGTCTATTTATAATAATAAAGCAACGACAGTCCCCTTTCAGACTGCTTCTGTTGTTTATTTTTTTATTTTTTTCCCAAAGTGCTTCTAAGTGTCACGAGCCAAGAACGTTCTGTACATCGCGAGCCAACGGCGGGAAAAAATCCCAATAAAGGCTATTGTTTGTGGTTCACATTTGATTGAAAGACAAAGCATTAGGGTAAAATAACTAAGAACAAAGATGGACCGGACAATGTTGGCAGCTACCGTCGGTATGCTTTACAGAGAAGCTGAGGAGGAGACTGCTGAGCTGAGGAGGAGACTGGAGGCGAAAAGAGCGAGGATGAGGAGGAGGAGTATGGGACGGCGTTTTGCTATCTTAGCGTTTGCCTCTGGCTATGTAAGTTATCTTATAAAGTTTAAAGCAGTGCCTAACTTTAATAATAATGGAAAATAAACAGAATAAATACGATACAGTAGATGGAAATGTTAAAAGGTATAAAACATGAATAACAGGGTTCTCCCCAAACAGTGTAACAGTTCAATTCAGTTTTAAGTCAAAGTCCTGGGGGAGAACCCTGAATGAATAGGATACATAACTATAGTTTCCTTGTGCAATCAATAACAGGCAGTTTGATGATTTGAGTAAATTAAATTACTATACACTCTGCACACTTACTTAATATCAAAATAAATTCACACTCACATTTGCAGATTTTTTTAATGAAATATAAATAACCAGAATAGAATTAATGGAATACAAATTGAACAGATATTGTCATAATAGGGGCAACACAAAGAATAATGGATGAATAATGTGTAATGAAGAATAATGTGTAATGAGAGCCTGATAAAAGAACAATGAATAAATACATTTTACATTATATAATATTAAATACATCTAGGTGAAATACTCATGAACAATGTAAACAGTTAATAACTAATAATAAATAAATACTTTTAGAATGTTAATTGATAAGTAGAGTACATAATAAATATTTGTTTTTTAAACACAGGATCAAACACCTTCTCTGAGGTATGCACAAATGAACAATTATGTGCCTATCATCTGCACGTTCTTCTCTGAGGCTGACCTGAAACCAGCGTTTAGGCTCTCCAGGGACACCATCAATGTGCTGGTACGGATGTTACCTCGGCAAAAGCCACATGGATGGAGCCATGAAATTGAGGTGGCTGTCTGTCTCTACTGGCTTGCATGTGGCACCTCATACAGAGTGACAGCCGACATCTTCGCCATACCGAGAGCCACAGTTGGCAGAGTAGTCCACAGTGTAGTGGAAGAAATGATGGCCATCCTTCACAGGATTATTCATTTCCCCAAGCCACAAGAGATGGAGGAGGTGGGGGCAGGCTTTGCTCGCCTTGCTGGCCATGAGGCATTCCACTGTGCGGTTGGTGCAATAGATGGGTGTCACATCAGAATACTCCCACCTGCTGAACCACAAAAGAAGTGCTACATCAACCGCAAGCTCTTCCCTTCAGTGGTACTCCAGGGTGTGTGTGACAGCAAAGGGACATTTCTGGACACTTACATTGGCAACACAGGGTCAGTCCATGACGCCCTTGTCCTCCGGAGATCGCCAATGTACAAGGAGGCCCTCTATCCACCAGCTGGCTTCTTTCTTCTTGGAGATGGGGGCTACCCATGCCTGCAGCATCCTGTCACCCTCATGACGCCATACCGCCAGCATGTAGCAGGTAAGAATACACAGGGTAAATTATTTATTACATCTGTTACTTTGCATTTGAAACACTACATAGATTTTATGTTACCTGTATTTTAATCATCAGGCCAAGTTGAAGCACGCTTCAACAAGCACCATGCCAAGGCCAGGAACATCATTGAGCGCACCTTCGGCATGCTAAAAACCCGCTGGTGAGCCATCTTCCTTAGGGCTTTGGAGATTCGGCCTCTATTTGCCCCCAAAGTTATAGCAGCATGCTGCATCCTCCACAACCTCTGTCTGTCGACAGGCGATATGCTGGAGGAGGAGGAGGAGGAGGAGGAGGAACATCACGAGGAGGATGAAGAAGATCAGGGGAATGTTCCTGATGATGATGGTCAGGAGCTCTCAGGCAATAATCTCCGTGCCAGACTTGCTGCACAGGTGTCTGCCCCTGGAGAGCTGGCTGCATGTCTGAGGGAGCATGATTATAACTGAGGGGGTGAACCCCAAGGTTAAATGTCTAGTGAATGCTGTGAAATGAAAATGTTATTACAATTATTATTACCATCATTATATTAGTTAAATTGTTATCTGTGATGTAAAATTGGTAGTAATATTGCTTTTCTGATGAATAATTACAAATTATTGTGTATATGATTAATTGTTTTGTCTTTTGTTTTTTTAAATACGCCCCATAAGAATGGCAATGACAACAGAAAAAAACGCCTCTATAAATCACCGACTATTTTAGTTAGAAAGAAGCATGCTAAATTTGATGGCTGTCTACAAGTACAAAAAAAAGTGTTCCAACTTTGTAGCAGGTGTCATTTTGAGGAGAAGGCCTTGTTCTGACCTCCATTAACTTTGGGGTCTCACTTTAAGTCTAAATAACACATCCTGAAATTTACCACTTTATGTACAACTGTTTATTTATCTACCATACTCAACTTCTAAAATATTTATGTAAGAAAACAAATAAAACAAGCAACTTTGAACTGAAACATTAAATCAAAATTTATACAGTTATTTATTTACAAGTCTCTCAAAGAGAGACAAATATCTCTCTGCCCTGTCAGCGGCTGCTCTCTCCCTAGCCTCTTCCCTCACCACTGCCTGCTGCTCTCTCTCCTCTTCCCTCTCTGCCTGCTCCTTCATGAAATCCAGGAGTGCCTCACTGACCCTGGCCCTCTTTCTTGGTGGTGGGTGGGCCCGTTCTCTGGGAGGGGCATAGGACGGGGAGGTAACAACCCCACCTGTAGTGGCAGTCATGTTTGCTGCAACTACCAGAGGCGGACTTATTGAGTGCTGCCCCTGGAGTGCAGCATCCATTACACTGTACCACTGCCAGGTGGCAGCAGTCACCCCACCCGCCTCCACCCCTTTCCCTGTTGGAGGATCTCTGTGTTCCTAAAAAATAACGTCTAAATTAATGAACACTGTGAAAGTTATTGTTGGACATATTTGCAGTCCCAAAACAGTTTCAATGGCTTCACAAATGTTGTCTAATGTGTGTTTGTTGCAACGCTGTCCTGCTTAAATTCCCTTCATGTCAAGTTATTATACAACATTATTTTAAGATGTCTTGCAATAATGAGAGAAGCTGTACTGATGCCAAAAATAGCTTGACTTTTGAGCCGATGAATTCCACATAATACGTTTTCTCCACTAGTCAAAACAGTTTCATATCAACATCTCAGGCATGCCCTACCACTTTATTGCTGAAAAGCAGATACAATGGTAGGATACCTTGTATTTCTCCTTCAGGTTATTCCACTTCTTCTTGGCCTGTTTGGCTGTGATAGCCAGGCCTGACTTGTTCACGAAAACTCTGGACAAAGCAAAAACAAAAGCAAACAGAGGACAACTTAAACACCATTACTAATACTATTACTAACCATAACAACTTAATTGTAGAACTGTCACTCAAATACTCCTGCGTGCAAGTTCTTCCATGCACAGCTGAAGTACTGCCTTCATACTAACTTTCTGCATTGTCATACCATACCAGTAACTACATCATAACTGTCACCTGTACTAATTATTTAACCTGTCACTATTTACACTGTTTGATACTGCACTACCACCCCTGACATACAAACACACAAAAAGCATACTCACTCCCATCCATTTTTGGAGGAATTCCTCCGACCAGTGAAGAGGGCCTCATTCGCTGCCCGCCGTTCAGTGAGGGCCCTGGTCTCCTCAGTTGTCCCTTGATTTAAGTTAAAATGTTACAACATTACTCAGAATGTAATGACAGAATAACAGTGGAACGAAAATTAAAAATATCTTACAGTTGTGGGCCTGGCTTTCCTCTGCCATTATGCTCCTGGTCTGTGTGACTGTCTGTGGGGCAAGAGAGCTCTGTGAGCGTGACTGGGTAGCTAGCTAGCTTGTGGAACTTCTCAGCTCCGAAAACGCTGGAGCACATTTTCAATCCGCCATCAATTTTCGTAACACTGACAATTTTCGAATTGTACACAGTTAATTTCTCGCCTCAAACACTCACAGAAGTGAATTTAGTGATGAAATTCCATACGAAAATTGTAAAAAACGCACCGTTGTTTGTTGGCCGCTCTCCGTTCCCCGCTTGAATGCCGAAATGAATGCTGGGATGTTTGTGCTGTCAAGTCCATACAAGTCACCAACCGATGCATCCTCGGTAAAATGGGCGTGTCGAGAACACTTCCGGGAATTTTAACCGTTCTTGGCGAAATGCGAACTTTTGTATTGGGACAGTACTTGGGCCGCAAAAGATGACGTTTCACAAGGACACAAGAACACGAGTACAGAGAAGAACGCAGATTGAGAAAGGCCCCAGTATTCGATTTGAGACAACACTACCCTGTCAAAATGAATGCACTACATAAGTCAGTACATAGTGTACACAGTATACTGCATGTAAGTGGACTAACGGAAGTACGCGATTTCAGCTCAACACTCCTCCGGTGCTTCGGGGCAGAGTCAGGAAGCGTTAATATGACCGCTAGTTGCACATCTAACCGAGCTAACTAGCTAACGACAGATACAGTTAGCAGCAGTCCGTACAGCAGACAGGTCTGCTTCAATTTAACCATCTCTACTCTCTTTATTTCATTCTCTGGAGAATTTGGCCTTAAGTGGTGTTCTGGCTGACACATACTGGGGTGAACCTAGTGACAAACACAGAACTAACGCCCAGACTGAGCATATTCCTATTAGCTCCACTACAGTGAGAGCCTGAAGAAACCTTTCTACTGTTAATCCCTATAGTAGTTTAAATATTAAATTATATTATTATTATTATTATATCATTAAAGGTTTGTACTGTAATTCTACAAAAACTGAATCAATAAATATTGTATTTAGATTGTACTTCTACATGTTATTTACATTACTTTATATATTTAAACATTAAATCTAAACACAAACACTGCAAGTGGAAAACATAATGTGACACTCTGGAGGAGTGCTTCCACAAAGAACTGGCTGTGAACAGAAGCTGCAATTCAATTCAATTCAATTCAGTTTTATTTATATAGCGCCATATCATAACAAAGTTATCTCAGGGCACTTTTTCGAGTAGAGCAGGTCTAGACCAACTCTTTATATTTACAGAGACCCAACAGTTCCCACCATGAGCAAGCACTATGCGACAGTGGCAAGGAAAAACTCCCTTTTAACAAGTAGAAACCTCGAGCAGAACCAGGCTCTAGGTGAGCGGTCATCTGCCTCGACCGGTTGGGTTGAAAGGGGAGGGGGGGAGCGGGAGAGAGAGAGCAGGAGGAAAGAGAACATACAGCAGCACAGTACAGTTCCACATAGAGATGTAAAGCAATAGCTGTGGTAATGGCATTGATGTTAACACCAACAGAAACAACACTAAGAGCAACATTATAATAGCAATACTAATAATAAGAGCAACAACAGTAATAGCAGCAGCAGGTGCAGAGCAGGAGCACGGGGGCAGCAGGTGGCCGCAACCATAGATCCAGACTCTACAGCTCCGGAGGCAGAAATACCTGCAGAAAGCAACAGAAGGGGAGAGAGAGAGAGAGAGAGAGAGGAAAGAAAGCACACAACTACGGGAAGAAGTTGAATTAATAACAAGCATTGATGGGATATGAGGGCGTACAGATGGAGAGGAAGAGGAGGAGAAAGGAGCTCAGTGCATCATAGGAAGTCCCCCGGCAGTCTAGGCCTATAGCAGCATAACTAAGGGGGGGCTCAGGGGTCACCTGAGTCAGCCCTACTATAAGCTTTATCAAAGAGGAAAGTCTTAAGCCTACTCTTAAATGTGAGGAGGTTGTCCGCCTCCCGTACACAAACTGGGATCTGGTTCCACAGGAGAGGAGCTTGATAGCTGAAGGCTCTGGCTCCCATTCTACTTTTAGAGACTCTAGGAACCACAAGGAACCCTGCATTCTGGGAGCGCAGTGCTCTAGTGGGGTAATAGGGTACTATGAGCTCTTTAAGATATGATGGTGCCTGACCATTAAGGGCTTTGAAGGTGAGGAGAAGAATTTTAAATTCTATTCTGGATTTTACAGGGAGCCAGTGTAGAGAAGCTAATATAGGCGAAATATGATCTCTTTTTCTAGTTCTTGTCAGTAAACGTGCCGCAGCATTCTGAATCAGCTGGAGAGTCTTAAGGGACTTATTGGGGCAGCCTGTTAATAGAGAGTTACAATAATCCAGCCTAGATGTAACAAATGCATGGACTAGTTTTTCTGCATCTTTTTGAGACAGGATGTGCCTGATTTTTGCAATGTTACGTAAGTGAAAAAAGGCAGTTCTTGAAGTTTGTTTTATGTGGGAGTTAAAGGACATATCCTGATCAAAGATATCTCCAAGATTCCTTACGGTGTCACTGGAGGCCAGGGCAATGCCATCTAGAGAAACTATATCTTTAGATAATGTGTTTCGAAGATAAGAACACACTGGAGGAGACTGGTATGGGAAGCAAGAAAAACAGAGGAATAGACCAAATTCTTCATCAAGCAGATATTTGTTAAATTCAGATGGCTCCAGAGTTAGCCTTTGTAAATAAAATAAATGATGCCGTCTTTGTGTTTTTAGGAGCTCAACTCAAACAACAAAATAGAGAAGGAAAAGCAAAAGAGCTTCTGGTCCTGGGCCACAAACAGAGCATTTGCAACAAAGATGCAGGAGGCAGCTACTCTGGCCAGAAAGAAAGAGTGCAAAAGAAGAAGGCGGGGGATGCTTCGGAAAGAAGAAAAAGAGTGAAAAGCAAAGGTAAGAACCCATCTACCCCTTCTCTCCTTCGCGGCATGGTGACTTGGTGATCAGCACTGTGACTTCACAGAAAGAAGGTTTTAGTTTCTAACCCGACTGGGGTCTTCTCTCTGTGTGGAGGTTTTATAGTCTATAGTTCACAGCCTCTGCATGGATTTCCTCTGGGTCCTCCCACGCACCAAAGGCATGTAGGTTGAATTAGAATTACTTGTAAATAATGTAAATAGTCCAATAAGACCAAGTAACAAGTTAATCACATTTACTTTTTTAGTGTTTTGTGTTTGTCAAGGTCATTTTAAGGCCACAGTGACCTTGACTTTTGAGTCAAAGTGTCACCAATTCATTATTTATGGAATATTATATAATTCTAAAAGGTGTACTTGAAAACAGGAATTTGTATCTGTAACCGTAGTTTTGCAAAGTTCTGCAGTGACATAAGCTTAATTTAAGTGTACATTTATGTTTGTATCTATAATCTTAGTTGCAAGTCTGCGCATTCAGACACAGGCTTACACACTCATTTTCACAAAAAATGTTGACTGAGCATGATGGTTGACTGACAGTGTTGACTAGCCAACTTGGTTGTGAATAGCAATTCCAAAGACACTGACTGGTCAGAAGCTGGAGGTCCTGCCCTCCCTCCCTTGCGGATAGCCGTTTTCTTTTGCAAAACCCTGTGTACAAATCATACCACGCAGTAAACCTGTCCGTAAGCATGCGCGCGCACATGCACGTAAGTATTTTTTGTTTGCAAGCCTGTGTCTGAATGCGCAGAATTGCAAATGGAATTTGCAGACAGAAAACAAAATGTACAAGTCTACAAAACTAAGCTTACAGATACAAATGTCACTGCACAAGTTTGCAAAACTATGGTTACAGATACAAACCCCTGTTTTCAAATACACCTTTTAGAATGATATTCCATAATTGTTTGACCAACTGTGAAATATGGTCATCAGTTCTTGAGTTACTGCCAAAAACGTGTTTTATGAGGTCACAGTGACCTTGACCTTTGACAACCAAATTCTAATCAGTTCATCCTTGTGTCCAAGTGGACTTTTGTGCAAAATTTAAAGAAATCCCTTCCAGGCATTCCTGAGATATTGTGTTCACAAGAATGGGATGGACGCGAGGTCACAGTGACATTGACCTTTGATCACCAAATTCTAATCAGTTCATCCTTGAGCCCAAGTGGACGTTTGTGCCAAATTTGAAGAAATTCACTCAAGGCGTTCCTGAGATATTGCATTCATGAATATGGGATGGACGGACAAATGTATTAATTGTTTTTGACACCATACAGTTCTTACTTGTGATTGTTGGAGTTGGATGTAGTCACCGCTACGTTTACACTCAGCTGAACCTACTGTAGAAATCTTGTACAATAGTATATTTGTTAGAATGATTTTCACAGTAGCCTTATAGAGCCTGAGTAAACAGGGTCCCTGTGTGATCATGTATCTTGAATTCAAGTTCAAGTTCATTTAAACACAGGGATATAAAGTAGGTTACACCTAAATAGATCTAACTAATTCAGGGGCATGGGGGATAACAATTCAGCCGAGAAATCTAACGTTTAGTTCAGCAAGATAATCTTCAAAAATGAACACCACTTTTAGGATTTTTGAAGCATAAATGCAATCTCCAGAAGTAAAAAGCTAACATTAGGCTATAAACGAACTATACCACAGTTGCACGATTTCAACGTTACCACCACTAAGCTTCCAACTTGTAATTTGAATTTGCACGCTTACCTCTTCTACAAAAGCCTTTAGGAAAGTTTGAGCTAGAATAGTTTGCAAGAGCGCGAGTATAAACACAACAAGGCTGTGAAGGTGGACGAGTGAGTAGATGAGTTTCTGTGTTTGGCCACGTGTTAGCAACCGCCTTTTTTAAGACACGTAAAACTTCAAAATTCATGAGTGGAGTATTTACTGACGTATTTTATGTCGTAGAACCAAACGGGAAAATCTCTTAAGCTTGTGTTAACCACAGATCTTATTTTAGGCAAACCATGAAACCCATTCAAGAAATATGTTGAATTTCAGACAAGGGAACTGGAAGTGCAAAAATGCTAACTCATTTCCGGGTTTTAGGACTCATTCCCGCAGCACTCTATTGTGGCTATCATAACTTTGCCTCGGGTTGGCCAGGGTTAGTTTATTAAACTATCTGGTACTGTATGTCAGAACATTTGGAATTGTTTCATTAAAACTGTATTTATTGATATTTTTGGCCACTTGGGGACACCATAACAAGCTGAAAACACAGCATCTGACAAATTGTCACCTTCTAATGATATGTTGTACATGTTAGCAAACAGTAAGCTATTTACTCATATAACAGACACAGAGCAACGGCAGCATTCATTCACTCTCCTTTTAGCTCTGTTTTGGTCTCTGCCAGCTTTGGCTCTTTAGCTGCTAAATGCTCCACTATGTCACTAACTAGCTGATAACTTTGTTGCCTGCTGCTTGGTGCTATGCAGTGGATTTATCAGAGCAATTTAACTGAAAACAGGTGCCTGCTGCTGTTGGAAAAAGGGTTGATGAGAGCAGAGACTGTAGGCCGGAAAACCAAAACAATAAGCTAAAAGAGGGCTTGTCTCTAAAAGGGAAACTTATCACAGTACGTATAGTCATTTGATCTATTATTAATATAAAAAATATTGCTTAATGCAGCTTTAAATCAGTGTGTTCTATGATTGGATAACCCTCGAACCAGACATTATAGGACTTTGTGTTCTGTTTTTCCATTTCATTCATTAACGAGCTTAAAGCAAGTATTTTCACCATGTCCATCACATTTTGTGTGTCATGTATGAATTAGTAAATCAGTTACTGTTATGGCAGTAAATATGATTTCTTACGATGTTGTCTTCAGTTTCAATGCACTGCAAAAAGACACACTTCAGAGTATAGAATATGGTTGAATACATAAAATCTTCCTTCATGAAACTGTCAGTTTTAAGGTCGAAACGTGTATGGATTTGTTCACCACCTTCATCTTCTCCAGTCCACCTTATTCAATGATGAACTAACTTTATTTTGCGTGTGTAAGTCTTTGATTGCACTGCATGCAGAACATTTGATCTCTCTAGTATTGGAATGAGAGGTAATATGTGAATTTAAACAGAAATCTGACTCTGTTTCATATCTGATATGTTCATTATCTTTACAGGAAGAAAAATCAAGATCCCATGTGGTTTACATTGCCAAGATATATCTGCACAGATCTAACCCATAAATGTGTTCATACTTAACGTTTATGTACAATGAAGCAGTCCTTTGAGCTGGTGTAACTTAAACTCTGCTAGTTGAAACATGTCAGTTTAAGATCATAATCGTTAGAATAAAGAATAATATGTCAATGAAACACTGAGCAGTTATGACAACTTAGGAGCCAACACATGAAATATTTTGACATCTTACTGTACAGTGCCCCAGAATCTGATAATATGTTACCTATCAGGCCATAACTCTGCAGTCCCATCTGGGCCACATTAGCAAGCTTCGCCACTTTTGGCTGTAAATGAGGTGACAACTGAAACCCACAGGAGGACATTAAGCTTTGAGTCAGTGGACAGCATCGCGCTGTACGGAACTGGTCATAGTTAATGCATCCCAGACATCTCACACCCAGTGACAAGTTGATTGTTTGGGTTTTAATCAGAAATGCTTTTAAATGATTTTTGATTTAGCAGCTGGGATTACATGTAACCAGCAACAACCAAACCACATTATGAAGACACAGTTGGTCTGACTCATTTTTCCTCTTGTTAAGAGTGCGTGAGAAAGACAGTGACACAGCTTGTGATAATGAAAGACACATGACAACAGAAAGAGAGAGCGATATGCAGAGACCTTGCTCTAAAAAAACAATGTACTGTACAGTTTACTCTTAACACCTACTGAGCTACCACTTTCAGGCCTATTGTAGAGCATGTTCTGAACAAGTCAATATTATGTTGGTGGGTTTTTATAACTTTATTTACAGCATCAGCTAAACCAGCAACCGTGGTGGTGATATTGATAAATGACGTACTATAAGTCTACAGAAACATGCCTTGGATACCTTATCATCCAAAGGTATGAATCTGGAGAAAAATTATAGTGACTAGTTGAGGTTCTTGTAGGTGATAAATGGTTAAATCTCCTTAATCGTTTCACAGGATTTCATGGGTGCTGGTGTAAGTTTACATATGGGATTTTTCTGTTCATTATTCTCGCGTGATACTTGTTTCCCAGCATTTTCCAGGACTGACATCACTCCAACCACAGATGGTCTTCCTCAGGTCAAGGTAAGAAGTGAACATACACCTGTATTTATGTCAGTTTGTGATGACATGTCACATCATCATCTCCTTATTAAATAATCTGCCACAGGACAACATTCCCAGTCTGTATCGCTCAAGTGTGATCACAAAATTCCCATGTGAACATTACATTAATATTATATTCTATTTGGAATACCAATAAGTAAAGATGGGGGAAAAAATGACATTCTTTGCGTGTGTTCTCCTATGTTATATATCATAATTTGGCAAATAAATCAGCCAATCTGATGTGCAGGGACCGTCTCTATTATGTCAAAATGTTCTTAAACTTTCATAATTCACACAGACAGCCACAGATCAGGTATGAACTCACCACATCTAGGTCTCTCCAATCAAATGAAGACAATAAGATTACTGAAGTGGCCAAATCAGAGTCTAATCTTACTGAAAATATCTAATGTCAGATGACTCATTTAGGGTTAAATACAGGTGTGTTCAATTCTTCACTTTTACCTAAGATCATCAGTGGTTGAAATGTTATATCAGTAATCTCCACATAAAATAAAAGTAGTCTCTCTTTTTTTTCTTGCGTGCATAATTTGCTGTACTTTCCTGTCTGTCTTCATCAGGCTACATGAATGACCATGACAAGTTAAATGGTTAATACAGTCACAAAGATGCACATCGTTAGCTCGAATATTAAAGCAGGAGTAGTAGTTCTGAAGCACAATATACTGAATGTATATATTATTAAACATATTAGAATCAACACAACAGACATACTTACTACTGTCTGACAGTATAGTGTCAGCGCAGTTTTCTGATGTACTGACATCAGACCAGCCTTCATAACCGGAGCTTGCTGCACTCTGTGTTGTGGTCTGTTATTATTAGCTGCTAGCACTATTTGAAAGCCATACTTGCTGCAGCTTCAGCCAATTTTCTGCTATGAACAGCAGAACTGGGATCAGCAGAATGCATAAAATAATAAATAAATAATTTATGTCATATGTCACGAGCGCGATGAAACATGCTCACAAGCAAATTGTATCATTTCACACATGCAGATATTAACTGCCATTCGCACAATAAGATAAGATAAGCCTTTATTGTCCCACAGCGGGGACATTTTTAGCTTTGCAGCAGCCAGCAAAAGTGTCATATATAGAAATACAATAACTAATATAACTCCTCGCGCACAATTTCAACAACCGAGAGTTGTATAGGCAGCTGCGAGCGAGAAACTAAACATAGGGAGCGCTGGAGGGCATACATGCTCTTGCAGGTTCACTCTGCTCTCGAAGTTGAATTCTGCTCGTGCGAATCGACTTAACTTTTGACAATTTGGGAGCAGAAACCAAGGGAGGCACTGGCCCTCTTAGGCTGTTTTCACATAGAATCAGGCATTGCAGCGATTCGCTGTAGGTTTGTGCAGCGGTGTGGGAGTGTCTGATACTAACCAGCAATCCCAGTTTGAAGACCGATACAAGCCAAGCCACTGCATGGTGATTAACGTCTTTGTGCTTCCTCGTGGCAGGGTTGAACAGTCTTTCTTCCATCTTCACAGTTGCTCCGTGAACAGCAGAATATTAAGGCAAACAGCTAATACTACAATGCTACAGGTAAACAGAGTTCTTCTTCACCTGGGCGTCTGCCGGTCTGATCGCCGGTGTGATTGGCTGCTGCAGCGTGACGTCGGGTTGTGTTTCTCCAAAAACTGAATCTGTTTCAACTGTTTTGCCACAGGCCACTGCGTTTTTTTTGCGGCACCCCCTGTGGCCCGCACTGCCGCAGGCTGAACGCTGTACCCTGGTTAAATGAATGGGAAAATCTGCGTTTTCGCCGCAGCGCCTGATTGTATGTGAATTCAGACTTATGATTGGTCACTTTCATCATGATCAGACACACAAGCTCCTTGAACCTTGATTGACAGCTTCTGTTCTGTACTGTAACAGGCAGACAGTTTGGCCAGAGGCTTGGTATTTCAAACAACCGAGTCCTGACAAGAAGTTCGTAGTTGAAGACACAGTGGATGGAACAATGGCAGCAACACTTTGTGATGGGCGGATGAAGCTTTATAAAGCTTTGGGGCTTTCTTTCTATTTGTGCCGATAAAGATTTGAAGCTTCAGGTCTTCAAACTCAGCAAACACATTGATATCTTGTGATATCATGATAGCTTGTAAAACTTAAAGCAGCACTTCCGAACAAAAGTAGGCAGATTTAATAATAACATGCAGTGCTTCTTGGTCTTTTTTTGCACACATATGAGACTAAAACTATAAATATCAGCAAGGTGTGGTACTTCGGCGCCAGTCATGAAGGGCTGCTGTTGTTGTTAGCCTTCTGGCTTGCTTGCTTTCTATATTTGAACAATAATCTAAAATAAATAATTTCATGCAAGCTAATGCATAAAAACAACAATCTGTGTCAGTGTTTTACAAAAAGCATAAAAGTATGCTTTGTGTGGGAAACACACTCCCTCATACACATCAAATATATGATGAGAATAGCTAATTTCAGGCGCACTGGCTCAATGAAAATGCCCAGCAGCAAACTTGAAGTAAAACGGTCACAGCAGTCTGATGGCAGTAAACCGTTTCATCTTCCATAAACACTGCTCCTCCTGGTGGATGAATAAAGCATTGAAACTGGTTTCTACACATGGTGCGGGCATTACAAGTCGGGCTGCGTTCACTATGTCATCAAGGGGGGATCTCATTACAGCCAAGGACCCAGCAGGGATCTGCTACGAATGGGCCCTGTCACAGACCAGCTGTACATGCTTCCGTACATGTTACGGAGTAAATGTAACTCAGTACTACATACCTCTGCGACTCACCAGTTGAGAACCACTGGTTTAGTTACTCTGCTATTAATATTGTAAGAGTTACAGAGAGTTACAATTTACGACAATAATACCCTGACGTCTTTTGATAACCTTTGTCAAGAATAGAATTAATCAGGTAGACGTATGGAGATACATAAATTTGGGGTGAATGTTGCTCCAACGACTTCATTTATTTTAAAGTAATAATAATACTCCCCCCAAAATAATTTAGACTCATACTGAGAAAAAGCCCAAAATGCTGGAGATGTCATTGCTTGTGGGACTGTTCAGTGATACAGGAGTTCTGGGTACGAAGTCATGATTGTTTCCAGAGAATTATACTGTAGTTATGCAATATCCATACTGAACTAGCTTATGTGTTTTGCAATCCATCTCTGTTTAGGTCCTTATCTCCCCATGATGCCAGTTGAATCCAGACAGCACCTATGATCAGCCAGAGATTGATAGTCAGAGAGTGGAAATCACCCCAACCTCCTTCTTTATGTGCATGGTACCAGCTTATACTGTAAGTACACTAGCCTCTTATAAAAGACTTTTCTTTAGGCTGATACATAACATCAATGCAAAGACAAGGCAAAGGATTCTTGACCATATCAACAGTTCCTAAATGTGACAAGATCAGACTATGATGCAGATTTTCTTATGATAACCCATTCTGCATTCATCTCTTTCAATTATATTATTTTATTATTATTACTGATGCATTAACCTGTAAACAACATTTGTATGTTGTAACTGGTCGAGGTGGAGCTAATTTAACAGTATTTTACATACTGTTGGGTAGTTTAATTTATAACAATGGATTACATTTTGTAAGTGGATTATATGTTTTGTATGTTAGTTCTTAATCTGCAGAGTAAATAATGTAGTGGAGTAAAACTACAATATTTCCCTGATCAAATAGAAAATACTAAAATTATGTATCTTAAAACATTTTTGACCCATTTGGATGAACCATCTGTGTATCTTGCCAAAGCCAGTCAGGAGAAGAGCAAAAACATCTTTTCCATCGAGAAAAGTCTTCAGTGCCATTCTTTACTTTTCTTTCAATGTAGAAATACTCTACAGGTCTGATATAACTTATGCTATAGCAGCATCTACGCTAACCTCTTTTGGAGCTGCCATTGTTATTTTTGAGTGAATAGTCACTTATCATTGTCATCACACCTAAACCACGCCCGTAGCTGACAGTAGTTCCTCATAGGACTGAACCACCGTGGTTTGGCGCATAACTTGAAGCCTGGCAAGATGGATTCTCACGTAATCTCACGAATCCAGTTGCCTCCCAAGGTAAACTCTGACCACCTTCCTGCGCTAATGTCCTCAGGGTTAGTATTACAGATGCATTTACATGTAAGCAGAATTTAATGATGTAGCTGGTTGAGCATCAAATAATTCCAAATACATAATAAATAACTGATGACATATACAGTATATTTAATCCTGGCATAGAAATGGAATCAGTCCTAAAGAGCTGTAACACCCATGATACATATAAAGCTAGTCATCTTTTCTTTACTTTATTTTACACACAATATCCCACTGGGTGTTTGACTTGCATGGAGACGGGCATTATGTGGATGGCTGCCAGCTGATCCTACAGTCTGAATGATGCACTGGCCTGTCAACAGCATTATCTCCTTCATCAGTATGGTTCACTGCTGCACCACAGGCGCTGGGAGATGGAAAAATTCCAGACAAGCCCATTTAAATCTTGCCAAGTACACTGACAGTTTAACATCAATGAGACACAGCAAAGTGTTTATTGATAAAAGCAGTGTTCACATACAACTTTGAGGAAACCACTGCCAAAAGTCAGTTCTGTTTACCCATGAGTTTGTTTTTTCATTAATTTGAGCAAAGGAATGTTCCACAGAGTTGTATTTTTACAGAAGATTGAAGATTCATTACATTTTACAAACATTTAACAATTAGAATACTGAGGAGCTGCTACAGTACATTCAGTACAGATATCAGTTTCCAACAACAGATTTAACTTACTACTAATTTGAAAACAGAACAAATCTGAAAAGTTATCACAATGGCAATCTTTAGTCAGATGTTGTTACACATCTTTAGTTGTGACAATTGTGAGGTAAACAGTAGAAAAACCAGGAATCTACCAGGAATCTGCTCTTGTACAGTACCAGTCTGGTCCAGATGGGTCAGGTCTGAAAGAACCAGCTGTGGGCTGGATTCTGGTTTCAGTTTTATGCCCATGCAGAACTCTAATCTAGCAACCTGTGCTGTAACCCTAGATGGCCTACAGAAATACTGGGTGACACTTTTAGGAATTTCATAGGGGCCATGACAGCCACCGTGCCCCCCTCAGTTTGGCCTCATGCCCTTCAGTAAATGATATGCCATGTGGCCACAGTGGCCTTGATGCCCGCCCGCACTGCTCCAGCTGATTTAGCCATTTTCTCCTCTGCCTCTTTCCTGTCAATACAGTTTTTAGACACCAGTGTCTTTTGTCGAGATTCTGAAATCTTATTGGGCAACATCAAGTGAAACGCTGTGCACATAAGCAGTGGTGTGTTCGATTTCAAGCCTGGTATAAACCACTGGAAAAGCAGGCTATTTATGACAATAGTTTGACACAAATCTAGCACTGGCCAACCAGGAGACTTAATTGAACTTATCCTGATTTGCCAATGCCGCAAAGCTGTGACTGAGTGAACTTTTGAGAAGTGAAGGTCAACTGAGCTGTGGTAAGAAACTTTGATAAATTAGTGAACGAATAAGACAAGAAACTCAACATATAATGTTAAGCATTGCTCGATAACTAACTAACTAACTCAGAGTTCTGAATAGTAGAGGTTGGCAGCATTCAACCCTGTGCAACATTAAATAGACAAACGTATATTCAAAAGCATTTATTTAAAAATAATATAATAGTAAAACACAATTGATAATTGGTAACAAACTAAATGTACTTAACTAAAACACAAAAGGGAGTGTGTGTGTGTGTGTGTGTGTGTGTGTGTGTGTGTGTGTGTGTGTGTGTGTGTGTGTGTGTGTGAGTGAGTGTGTGCGAGTCGGCGTGCTTGAGTGTGCGCATGTTAGGGTGTTATGGTAACTAGATATGCCCAGTTTCCAGTACATGAAGGGAGAGTTAGCAACTAAGCGCTGACTTACTTTGTTGCTTCTGTTGCTTGTAAAGTTAGCTGGCAGACTTTGAGTCATAGCTACTGGTGCTAAATAAACTTGTTTACAATCAGTGAGCTGTACGTACTTAGCTAAAGAGGAATCTTAGAAAAGCTCTCGCCTTGCTGCCATAAGAAAGGAGTTCTGCTCTGAGCAGACTACAAGGTGAAGGGGACCTCTGCCGAGAGGTCAGAGAGCCATCAGAGGCAAAAGAGGTAAGAGAAAGAACAATAGGGGAGCTGTGGTTTTCTTGACCCGGTCGGGGGTGTAGTCCAGGGGCATATCAGGCTACAGTTACGGTTACAGGAAGTGATTGGAGTAGAGGAGCGACTGTTTATGTAATGGCTTGCGTTTCATAGTAAAAGTTCAGTTTAAGTTACACAATGAACTAATTCATCCGTGGAGTTCCAATTGTACCTACAGGACTGTCTAAACTTATGTCTACTTGACCTCTATTCTCACATCTTTTTTTACTTCTGTTTTCAGGTTTGTGTGCAAGTAAAACTAAAACTAGAACTAAAAACACTGTGCCAGCTTCACCTTGTCTTAAATTGTTAAAAGGGATTATTGGAACGTCACATGAATAAAACAGGTGACTACCTTTAATGTGCAGGCATGCGTGTATGCATTACGAGATGCAATTAAGTGCAACAGAACTGAAGAATGTTGTTAATTCAAACTATTCAGTCAAGCACAACTTGTCATATGGGCAGGGTGTCATGGTTTCTGATGTAAGATGAGGAAAATAGTTGGAGGAATGACACAGATCGTGCATCATCCCTCGCTCCCATTTGAGCTGTCTCCCTCATCATGCTCAACTGATCTCACCTTTTCAATCTCTTCTTCTCTTAAGATATAAATCCCTGGGAGGATGACAGTTGCAGATGAGTTACGGCGTGTGTGTGTGTGTGTGTGTGTGTGTGTGTGTGTGTGTGTGTCTGTCTGTAGAGTGATAAACTGAGTGTATGACTAAGTGAAAGAAAGAAGAAAGAAAAAGCGGAAAAGGTAACTCTTGTTTGGGTGTGTATGTCCGAATCTGTGTGGTGTATCACCGTAGTAACAAGATGTGTGTGTGGATATTGTAATACTTTTCAGGGATGAGGAAAAAGCTTATCTACTGACAAACCAACTCTTACATTTAATGTGTTACAAAGGTCACTTTAAACCTCTAACTAGTAATTAAAAGTTAATAAACTCAGATAGAAGGCATTACACTGCTCACAATGTGCAGCAATTATTGAAACATGAAGATAGGGTGGTGGTGATTAGTGTGGCAGCTTTACCTTCACGGTTGTGTTAATATCACCTGTCTCCCAGATGAACGCCAGTGAAAACCTGTTAATGAGGTGTAACATATCTAAAGTAAAACGCCATGATCCGTCATGTGTGCAACCACCATTATTATTGTCACCATTAATTCAGTGTGCTAATTATGAGGAGCGACACCTAAAATGAACTACTTCTACTCAACCTAAAGTTGATCGACCATCAGAGCCAGTGATATATCTGTGAGGACATATAAATGATCAGAGAGGGTGGTGGTTTCACAGAGGTACATAGAGCAGAACTGGGCTGGTTATTTTTCTGCCATTTACAATAAAAAGGTTTCCAATTATGTGTTGTTTTTTTATCCCTTTTTTATTGGTTTATTTATGTTTACCGGTGTTTGTGGCAGGACTGACCTTTTTATTTTTGGTTATATTTGTCCATTTCATTATCAAAATATGATCTTAGTCTTATTTCCTATAGCAATGTGACAGCTGTTGACACAAAAGGTCATAGTTTCCTTTTTTTCTTATGACATGAGCACAAATAATTTTAGAAAATACAAAAAAAGTAATTCTTTGTCCTGATCATCCCCTCAGACAGACTCCTGACGTGTGAGAGTCAAGTTCAATCCAGCCAATTAGTTCATTAGATAGAGTGGAATCTACTCATGGAGTGCTGCTGACCTCATTTCCACCTGGTATTAACATGTGATCTGTATCTGGATATGTTGTCAGGATCAGGAAAAACACATTAATGCAGATTTGTAAATACACGCAAAACAAATTGCAATCAGAATGGGAAAGGTCACTGAACTCCACCTATAGACAACTCTTTTGCTAAAGAAAAATGGATTGGCAGAGGATTTGACCATTGCTAGCATTAGGCCTGCTAGCTGTTCGTGAGCCTGTGGCCTGCCTGTCCTGAGCTGGCTAGCTTGCTGCCTGCCTGTCCTGATCCTGCCTCCCCATAGATCGAGCGCCACAGACTCAGCTACCAGAGTGGTCCCGTCTATGTCCCCGACCTCTTGGCCGATCTCCAGAGTGGCTCTGCCCATCTGGTCGTGCTCCTGCCCATCCTCGAGAGCTGCTCCGGCCTCCAGGCCCTCCGCCTGAGGTTTCCTGCTCCGCCTCTGCCCTGCCCCCAGGCCATTCTGGGGTTACAGTGTACTGACAAACCCTGGAGTACACCTTACATCACTGCATCAAAGTGAGAAAGTAAACTACTGGAGATTAGCAAAAAAGATTACTAAAGATAGTAAAAAAAAGATTTTCAGATGGTGTTAAATTGCTCTCTGACCCCACAAGGAAATATCAAGCTCAGCATTGCAGAGATTTGGGACTGACGACACTAACTTCCCTGTAGGGGAAGATAGACTATGCGGTGGACTCAAATTGACTGCCTTTTAAAGGAGTAATTTTTAACAATTTTGGGCAAATTTTGTCATTTAATTTGGAGGACTTGTTGGGTCACATCCATGTGCAAGCACTTGTTACAGGCTTGCTTCCATCAAGCAACACATAATAATGCCTCATAATAACATCATAAAGCTTTTTTAGAAATGTTTACACATTTATTAAAAAGAAAACATAGCACTCTATACAAACACCAACCAACACTTGATTTGGTGGTCTGCCTTCTTTCCTTCAGATTGGATGTGGCGAGTCAGTGAACTGCACTATTCAGGTCTCTCTACACACTTTTAACTGGTTTCTGTTCCAGGTTTTTTCTTACCCACTTAGTGACATTCAAAGACTTTTCATTATGCTGAAAGGATATTTTTCTGTGTTCCTCAAGTGATCTCAAACTACTCAAACTAGAGGTGGTTGATGTCACAGACACTTGCGTCCTTGTTTCTCTGCAGACTGTTGGCTTCAGCCTTTAACTCTGGCACACAGCAATGAGCTCACTTTTTTCTTAGCATGAATACACTAAAATAAAATTTCCTCTGGTCAGGTTACACATTTTAGTTTTTTTCACCCCACTTTCTACACAATAAACCCAACTCTGGCCTTCCTGTGCTTCAGTGAATGTACTGGCTTCTCTCTCTCTTCCCTGACTGTAGTCCAAGTATTTTAATCATTATTTTCGATGTATTAAACTCTACAGTCCATTTTACTCTGTGATAATTATTGGTGTGTCCACCAGAAACACCAAATACTTACAAACACAGACCCACATGTGGTGTATGACTAAAATCATTGCTAAGCAGAGGACGGAATAACTTGTTTATGTTATCATACAATTTATTACCAAGACTCACACACACACACACACACACACGCACAGCATACAGACCATTATCCCCACCATACTGCCCAGTAGGTCTATCTATCGTCTCCATATATTGCACTCACCTGACAATCTTCAGCTGATAAGGAAGCTGTTTTTCTCCAGCCAGAAATCCTCATACATCTCATCAGTCAGGACTGTGTGTGGGAGAGAAAGACAGAGCAGAGGAAGATGTTCAGTATTGGCATGAGCAAGAGAAGGCTAAGGTACTGTAAAACTTGATGTCTAAGATGTATTTCAGATCACAAGTAAAACACACCTTGAAGCTGGATAAGAAAATACAGGGATTATAACTGTATCATATGATACCTGAAATTGGTGTAGTTGTTTGTTAAAGCTTTAAAGAGTATGATCTGGACCTGCTCTATATGAAAAGTGCCCTGAGATAACCTCTGTTATGATTTGGTGCTATGTAAATAAAATTGAATTGAATTGAAGGCAGCTGCAGCCACAATGCTGCAGTGATGCAAAATACATGCACACTGCTTGTTCTTTTCCAGTTCCTCTTTTCTATATATGTAATTCTCTGTAGACATGATTGATGTCTTCAGGTCCAGAAGAAGGACCCAACAAAGGCTATCTGTAGTCAAAACACTGTAAATCCTGTCTACATATTGTATAATAAAAAGAACTAGGAACAAACATCAGTATGCCAATATCTCTTTGTCTTCCAGCCGGATATGTAATTTATTGCAACAGATTAGGTGTAATATCTAATTATGGTAATGACCTGAATATAAGATAACCCTGATTATAAGATGACCCTGTATTTTGTAACACCTGTTTCTGCACAGAGACCTTCTTAGGATTGCAAGAGTCTAAAGCCATGCTATGAGGCTGTACTACTTGCTAAATGCTAACGTCAGCATCCTAACATACTCCCAATCACAATGCTACTATTCTGATGTTTAGCAGGCAATGTTGACCATGTTAACTATCTTAGTTTAGTGTGTTAGTGTAACATTGTTAAAAATGTTCAGGTTAAATGGGACAACTATGCCACCTAATGTTGTAAATTTCTGCCTGCATTGAGTAGCGATAGCAAAGGATTATGGGTAATCCTCAAAATAATGGAGGATTTGCCACTAGGTAACATATTGTGAATGTCCGTGAACAAAATAATGTTAACTAACTTGCAAAGCACGTAAAAGTTGAGCTGGCTATATTTGGTTGCATATTATTTGTCTTAGATTTCATTCGCAATGTTTTTATTAAGTTAACCTATTGTTTTTATGTGTTTTATTGCCAGTAAAAATCTTGTGAAAAAAATTCATACATCATCGATATGACGCCTGTGGGGATACAATTCAAAACAGAAAAAAAAAATCAGATTTGGACCTGACATGCAATCATTTTAAGCTAGCACCTGGAAAGTTAATCAAAATGTTCTATTGTTCCAAAATTCTCCTGTACTGGTACACAATGTTTGATATACTACAGCACTTATATCACAGATGTACAGATGGAGTCCTCTACTTACTGTACTTTTTGGCATTGTCCAAACAGACACTGAAATGAACACAATACACTCTCCTGTAGTCTGGCAGTGTGATAGTTACATACGCCCTGCTAATTTCACATTGGGCCATCCTTTTAAAATTGAGAGACTGTAATTCCCCAATACCCAAAACTGGCTTAGAGACATGATGGGGTGTATGCTTTACAAGGCTCAAGTCAAGAGTTTACACTGATGTGGCAGCAGTTGATAGCTTATGTGGAGAAAATGTCCTGGAAGTTTTAATATGACACCATTCATCTATTTTTCTCTCTTTGTTGAGTATTCTGTGTTCATTGGTTTGGTTTAGTCTGCCTCCACTCTGACCATGTGGTGGTAGTAGATGGAGGGCTGTTACGGGGGATGGATATGGTAACTGAAAAAGGTGTTTCCATTGTTTTTTGTTGTTCATATGAAAAACAAATAAATCAAATATAGTAAACACTGCAAACTATAGCAAAACCCACTTGTATTCCTAATTTAATTTTACATTCTGAAAGAGAATCTGCATTAACCAGTGTATATTAACCAATCAGCTATAATTAGTATATTAACCAACCATCTTTAACTGTTGACTATTTTCCTTCATGTTTAATGCTACCCCCCCCCGAATGCATAATGACATTTATATCTTTTCTGTAAATGTAAGACGACCCCACTCCTTTGAGTGCAATTTCCATGAAAACAAAAATCTTATATTAGATATAGATTTCCAGCTAGGAAGTGTTCCCCATGATTTCAAGTTGTTAAACATGAAAGGGGAGAATTAATAGGACTATGTCATGTTTTCCTGTAACTTTTGTATCCTTCAGCCTCCACTGGAAGACTCCTTTTGCCTCTGACCTAGGGTGCTTTATATGAATTGAAATGTCCTTAAACATAGCAGCCTCCAATCAGTTTGCAGGTCATGGACTGGAGGACAGAGGAGACAAGGAGGGAAGAAATTGGAAAGAACCTTAGGTCAGTCCACTGAATGAGCTGTGCCACAAGGCTTGTGCACTTCAAAATGATTAACATCAAAATGTTAAACTAAGGGCATTGCATGATTCTATACCTATGGTCCAGTATTACAATGACAGAGGTGGACATGACAAAGTATACACACATACACAAGTTTAAGCGAAGAAACTTCCTCTAAACGAAGAGAAACCTGTAGTAGTGTCAGACAAGCAGAGAAATTACAGAATCCCATGTAGAGTGGAGCTTGATCAGACTTCAGACTACAAAACAAACCAGGACAAATCTAACTAGGAACGCTACAAATATAATCTGAGGAAAACAAAGAAACCAAAGTACAGTAACTAACCTCCGTACCTAAGATAAATATGAGAAAACAAGGTTAACAAAAAACTGGCAGCCCACCCCTATTACCTCCCGAAGGACAAAAGCCATCAGCATGGCAAAGGCTAAATGTAATCATAGTGAGGATGCAAGTGTGGCTGGTTGAGAGATGAGGGAGATGGGTGTAACAGAGCTGACGCCATCTTGGCCCCTTATGTAGTAGGCTGTCATCCAGAAGGAGATACATTTGCAACAGAATACAACCGCAGTCGTAACAACCTGAAAAGGACGTAATTTCTGAATTACAAATAGACCAACCTGAGGCAGAGAGCCTGAAAGAGAGAATTAAAGAGGAAAAATCAAAGCAGAGGAAGAGAGAGAGAGAACTTAAGAGTGACGGCCTCTCTAGCCTTGGACAGCCTGCTACTGTAAAAGCTGTGATTTATTCTGCCATCATCTCAGTAGATATATGATCTGAGTCTCAGCCTAGCCTGTCACACCACATACATACTGAGTGGTCCACAAGAATAGGGAGGGCTTGATTTATTATACAGCTATTTATTGCACTGGGTGTGCTGTGAAGAGAGAAAAAAAAACATGAAAACAGCTCGAGATTAAATTTCCAAGCCTATCTATTACATCAGATCTGATGATAACAATAACAGACAAAATAAATCAGAGCTAATCTATGTCTTCTCATTTCACCATGAAATTTCAACATCTTCTTTAACGACACAGCAAATGTAGATTCATTAGTGCAAATGTTACACCCTGAAAAGGGTGAGAATTAATGTAGATGTCCAGACAGGGTACCCACTCTCTGGCAAATGTATGGAGACTTTTTGGAAAACAAAACATTAACAATGCAACATAAGAGCAACACATTCATATTACACAGTCTGTTATTACTGCAACTGCCTGTTCATTTTGTTTATTTTGCTGGTAAACACATGCAAGTCTGACTTAAATTGTCTAAATCTTTAAATTGTCTTTGAATGTCCTTTGCATAAAACTATATAATTCTCTTTATCGCTTTAACCAGTGTACTTGCTGTGGACAGTACATTTTTCCATTGTGGGAATATTTAAGGGCATTAAATAGTACATATGTTTTACACTTAGCATTCTGACAGTCAAATACAATGGTGGAAGATAAATTTAGTGCACCAGGTAGCAAACAAGGCCTGATTTGATGTGCTAGCCAACAAGATACTATACTGAATAAAACATGTCTGTTTGGCTTTATGAGCTTCACTGTTACTGTAGAAACTCATCAAGTTCTTATTTGCATTGCTCTCGGCTGAGCTTTCATCAAAAACAGCTGAATTACTGTTTTGACTATACTTTGTGCCACAGTCGGTAGCTAGCTACATGATATTTGTCAGACTGAATTTTCAGAGGGTAACATTGGCCATTTATATGGTAGTAATACCAAAGACATTTTCAAAAAAACACTTAAAGCTGCACTAATTCATAGTTTTATATTAGCAATGGATCAAATGACTTTGTGTGATGTGTGTGAACCTACAATAAAATGATTATCCAACTGCAGTTCCCCTAATTTCTACTTAGCTATATAACCTCTTATTTATTTTTGTTTTGCAACCCACAAACTCTGCTCTGATGAGCTCCATTTTCAGCAGCAGCGAGATTTTCAGCAAACATGCTCTGATGAACTCAATAGGGCTTTTTAGCCTTTCTTAGGTGATTGTTTTTGTTTTCCTACCCACAAACCCCGTTCTCACCAACCTAGGTTCCAGCAGCAGCAGGGCAGCTGTTTTAAGTGGAAAATGCTCTGATAAACCCAACATACACTATTTGCCCACTACCAAAAATGAGCAACTAGTAACATAGTGGAGCATTTAGCAGCTGAAGAGCCAGATCTTTTTCTCAGGTTCTCAGGAGTTGGTAGAGACCAAACCACAGCTACAAGGAGAGCCAACATTGGACTTCCATTCATCAGATGGCCACAAACACGAAACATGAATGCTAATGTTGCTCTGTTTCTGCTGGATGTGTAGATAGGCGACTGTTACCTAAGTTACCTATATAGGCACAAATCTGTAAATATTTATAAAGATGTCCAGATGTAACAGAGTTTTTATAGTATGTGATTCCACTTGTATATTCACTGCTGGAACACATGCACTGTGACTTATTGAAATGTTGATAAGAGTTACAAGTGGGTTGCTGTACTTTTTAAGTGCTAAAATGTTCTAATAACGGGATAATGCATTCTCTAGGCTAGCTAGCTAGTCTCTGTGCTGTAGTAACTTGCTGTTCTTTTGCAGTGTGCTGTGTGTGAGCTGGCTGTAACGAGCCAACTGTATGACTGACCAGTACATATTATGTTCCTGTTTAGACAATAAAATGGCGACATGTGAAGACAAACAAGCCTCCCGCTCTTCATTCTCTACACAACGCAGAGTCGAAGGGTTGCTTGAACCAGCCAGTTCCAGTGGAGTGTAGATGAGTGCAATTACACAGACACAATGTTCACTTTCCAGCATTTTTACTGAGAATGAAGCAACTGTGCCACACTCCACCAATCACAGGATATTCAATCTTTCTCAAATTGTGTAATATACATATAGCGTGCCTTTTTTAATTGTGTCAAGAATTTTAAAAAAAAAAGAAAAATCTTGTAACTTCTCAGTGATCATTTTAACAGTTTTTAATTGTATTATGAATTGAAAAGATCAATTCTTAGAAATAACATTAACCCAATCTATTACACAAACATTAATCCAAGATTTATTCTAGCATAACACTACTATTTGGTTAGTAGAGTTATTTCAATCTTTGAATAAAGACAAGCATGTAGGATGGATTTCTTTCCTGTGGCATTTTCTCAAGCTTGTTGAGTGAATGCATCATAAAATGACAGTGTTCTAAAGGTAAGTCTGAGTCAGAGTCTTTTGAAGAGAAGAAATTATTCAAATCAGGTTAATAACATGACAATTGAGCTCTGAACAGGAGTCAGATTTGTGGGGATTGCAGGTAAAAAAAGAAAAAAAATCAGACCCAGAATGACACTATGAATGAAAAACAAAGAAGATGCCTCTAATTTTAGACACTTTCCCAGTTAATCACAAATCAAAGTTATGACACCTTGCACTTCCAACCCTTTACTCAGGTAAATAAGGACAACTCTTGTGTATTTCTTTTTTAAAAAGCACCACCTTAAATTAACTCCGAACATTCATGCTGAAAGCTTAATTATCTGCTCAGTGAAATGCGTCACATCACACATCTTCAAACCATGTCAAGTCTCCTGCTTTCAGTTTTTCTCTCCTCACCTGTGAAACTCCACATTTCAAATTTAAATAAATGGCTTCTTTTCTTCCTGTCACGATTGTGTGCGCAACTTATCTCCGAGGTGCAGCTGTGAGGAGAGCAGGTATATTTTTATTCCTCATATCTCTGAGAGAAGGATAAAGCAGGTGGAGTCTTGACTGTAGCACATGGTTTGCAGAGCATGTAGGTTGTTGTTGACGACAGCATTTCACAAGCAGGTAAAGATGCGCGGTGCTGAATATGTCTGGATGTATTTGAACTGATACAAATACAAACTGAACTTAGTCTGTCTGCGCGTCTTTCTCCGTCTCATCACACGCAGGTCACTCACTTTCGGAACAACATTTATCATTTGTCTTTGTGTTTCCTTTCCACTTGTCTTTGCCACTGAAAGCTTTATCAGCCCATCGTCATGCCTCACTGGTGGCTTGGCAAAGCTGTGCTGCAGTAGGTAGTCGGTGCCCCTGCTGTTACTGAGAGCATTTTGCAATCAGGACATGGTACTTGGCACCAGGTAACAGCCTTTTAATGTGTGCTTTCCCCACCTTTTTCTTACCAGTTTCCAACTCCCACAGGGTACCACAGTCCCTGCTGCTGCCAACCCCTACTGTTTGCCTGGCAGGGGTGCAGGCTAACATTTTTTTCCTCTGATACAAATGAGCTATTTCTCAAGACAGGGGTCGCCTTCTATGAAAGAAGGGCGGGTGTCCTTTAGTGGACTAAAAGCTGAACCTGAAATTCCTGCCCGGATGAAATGGTCTAGCTTCACAGAACACAGACAGCAAAACTTGTATTATCATCTTAAAGGATAATTCTGGTTTAAAAATCGTATGTCTTTTGCAACTGTGGCCTATGATGATACTCACCAGTAATTGCTGAGATCTGGGATGACCTGCAAAACGATTGACTTTCCCATCAGCCTCAGCTGAACATGATTGTGTTTAGAGCTATTTACATATTTCACAGAATGCCAGTGAGTTTGCAGGTTTACACACCCTTTGCAGGTAAAACTGAAAGCGAGCACACTCCAAATGTTGGTAATAATCCCTCATTGCACAAAAAAAAAAACTGTGTGCTCACAACTACGATAAGTGCAGTATGTCAAAGTTGAAGCAGAAAGTGGGTCTGTAATAGATGTTCATAACAGACAATTTAGGTTTTTCTTTTCCAAATAAGTTTGATCTAAGCAGATCTCAGCAGTTACTTTGGTGTATACGATGTCACAACCGATAAAAATAATGGTGTGAACCAATAAAAATAAGATCCAAGTTGTGATAAACCAGAATTATCCTTCAAATCCACCAAAAGACTGACAAAGTAGGCAATTACTTGAGTTTGAAAACTAAATTGCTTGTATGTGTGTGTATGAGCTTTGACATTTTACTGCAATAAACAATGTCTTAGATTAATGGCAGATATATCCATTTAACTTCCAGTAAGACAATGTAGTGCCAGCCAACATTGGTATTTTACATGTTCTGTTGGAGAGCAACTGTACAATTCAGTGGTACCAGACAGACTGGGTTAGAATAAATAACAAAGGTTTATTGTAAAAGTTAAAATGCCAGGCTGGCCAGATGATTTCCAGAAAAGAAAGAAAAAAATACCTCTAAACATTCAGTCCTTTCAGTCTCACTTAGTCCTTTAAAATGTCCACTTTATCCACAGGCGCTCCAACAGCAATTTGGCAAGTGCTCAGGTAAGTGGCACTCAGTAGTCCTGAAAGAAGAAGGAATGTGATTAGGACTGAGCCACCTTCTTCAATGAGGAAATGGAGAGGAAAAAATAAACCCTAAACCAGGCATTATCCAAAATAAATAAACTTTATATATATATATATATATATATACACACATAAACACTGCCTTTGTTAAGCTTACAATGGCTGTTTGACAGTGACAGGTGTTAATTGAGCTCTTTATAAAGGACATACTTGCATGCACAGTTCTTCAGCTAGAAGAAACTTTGCCACCATGAATAAGATGCAACATGATTTTATTGAGAGTTCTGGTGCAGAGTCAAGACTCCACAGCTCTTGTGGTGCAAGTCTGAAACAGATCCTGGCAGAGCACTCAGCAGGAGAGAGTGTGAGCCTGACCCAGCAGGGAGTCTTGAGTAATTTGGTAGCAGGAGGAGCTGGGCGACAAAGAGAATGAGAGAAAAGGCTGGTTTATGAATGGGAAGAGAAGCGAAAGTGGGCCAGGAACTCAGGCATTGATTGGATGGATGAGATAAAGTGGGACTAGGAGAGATGAGAGAGTGGAGGCGGATTGACAGAGAGTATTATAGCAGAGGTGGGCTGCCTCACCTGAAACAAAGAACACAAATGTCAAGACAGTATTGCACTTTTTGGACATACAACCACCTTTATGATGAATGATTAATCACGTCATACATTTGCTTTTGGGTAATTGATCAAAGTCCTAATGTTAGGAAAGTAGAAGAAACAGCACCACTCACAATTCAGGTGAGGATGTGTGTGGAAAAACCTGCTGCCCCAGCAGACAAAGCAGCACTGCTGGTCAAACACCAGACTGAAGTTAGTCTGATAATCACTTTATTTCTTTTCCTCTTAATTCTTAGGTGTTACCCAATTTTCAGAAAATATATTATTCGTCTGTGTTTGAAATTTGGATGCATTTCTGGATATTTTGTTCTAAGTTTTAGAACTACAGATTCCATGATACTTTTGGGGATGTAAATAGGAAGTATAATGTTGACCTGTGCTGTGTCTCAAATCGCGCACTTCCATACTTACACTTAGTATTTAGAGTGCAGAAGTGCGTTCACACTGACAAGTATGGCAAAATGCAGTGTACTATGAGTACCTGGATGCTGTACTCATAACGGTCAGAAAGTTGAGTGTGGAACGCTGCACACTTCCCACCCTCAACGGTCGCCATCTTGGCTACGTAACAGAAAGGGAGGAACACCAACGTCTGAAAAAGGTAGCCATGTAGTTTGTGGCTAAAAGTAAAAGCACATTCATTTTTTATTCATTTAATATAATTGAATTCAAGTCAAGTGAGCAAACAAGCTGGCAGATATTTCGGCATGCAGCAATCGCAGTAAATGTTGGCGATAATGCTCCGCCCAGTCGCAATCCGCCATTAAAAAGAAGAAGAAGATGCGGTCAAAGGTTGCGATCTTCATTTCTGGTAAGCACACAACAGCAGTATTCGATTTGAGACAACACTACCCTGTCAAAATGAACGCACTACACAAGTCAGTACATAGTGTACACAGTATACTGCATGTAAGTGGACTAACGGGAGTACGCGATTTGAGACACAGCACTGGTTCCAGTTAGTTAGCTTTGGGTTACAACATAAGCCCCATTTTGTTAGCCTGTATTTTACATTTTTTACATACACCTGTTACGACCGGCTCGCGGGCTGCAACAAAGGAGGGAGACTAAACAATGCCAGACTAAACAATATCAAAACTGAAATTTATTGAAGTAAGGAACAATAATAACTATAATGAAAGTCAGGATCAGTTTGGTCAGAGCCTGGCAAGTCCTCCCCCCCTTGCCACGCCACAGCATGAGGGGATGCAGACACTGACAAACAAGCAGAATGGGCATCCGGTAACTGCACTTCCTGATCAGCTGCTTGGTGTGCACAAGTGTAGTACGGCTGCAACAAATTAACATGATAGGTGATCTACTTAGCTCTACCATTGGGAGTAACTATCACATAGTACTGATCCGACACCTTCACAACTGAATATGGACCAGAAAATTTAGCCTGAAATGGAGAGGTAACAATGAACAACAGAGCAAGCACCTGATTTCCCAGGAGAAAAACACGATCCTCAACCTGGAGATCATAAAGTTTCTTCATCTTGCCCTGTGCAGACACCAGCTTGTTTTTGGCCATTTCCTGGGCTTTATAAAGCCTATACCTGAAGCCGTTAACATACTCAATAAGGTTTTGTGGTGGTTGTACCTCTCTGTTATGTCCTGCAAATCCGCCAAGGGACCCCGCACAGTATGGCCAAACACAAGGTTGTTGGGGCTAAACCCCATGCTCTCTTGGACAATCTCCCTAGCAACTAATAACAGCCACGGTAAACCCTCTTCCCAGTCCATTCTGTCACAGGCCCCAGATCAGTCTACTTATGACTGTTAATGTTAGGTTTAGTTCAGGAGTGGACCCAAGTGCAGGACTCGGACACAGGTGAGGTGAAGTTATGAAGATTTATTGTTAGGTACCGTGGAGAGGAGATGATGGCTAGCAGGGGCAGAGGACAGAAGGGCGATGGGAGATGGCGGAGTGTGTCTGAGCAGGAACAGGAGGAAAGGGTGTGAGTGTGACTGGCTGGAGAGGTGCAGGCATAGCAGGCAGACAAGCAGGCAGATATGAGGCGATCCTGAGGCACATGGAGAAAAGACTAGCTTAACAACTGGGAATAAACAGTTCTCAGGATAACTAAACAAAGAGGCATGAAGCATATAACTACACCACACACTCCACAGTAGTAGAGAGAAAGATCTGAAGACGAGTGGGATAAGAGATATCCAGGAAAGGTGATGAACAGGATGGCAGGTGTGTAGGCTGAGAGAGATGATGAGCTGAATGATGGCAGGTGTGCAGGTTTAACAGAGATTCAGGAGGCAGGAGAGTGAGAGAGAGTGCCATGCCCACACCGCACTCACACAGACACAGAGGGTACATCCCAAGTCTCTTAAATTGCATCCATGTTTCCCTCACTTGAGTATTTTCCTTGCATCTTAGTCCCTCCCACCAGGGATGCATGGAGAGATGCAAGGAAACCATGCAAGGAGAGAAGAAACGAGGAAATCTGTTTTTAGAGAAATGAGACGTCTTTTCCTCTGAAGCGTCACGTAAAGCAACGTCCGTTTCTGATGACGGCGGCAGCTGATCACAGCTGGATCAGCTGTCAGTCGGGTTAAAAGCTGTAGCGACTTTTGATGGAGTTTGTATCTGCACACGTGCACTGTGCTAATACTAATAAAGGCAAGTTATCACTGGCAGAGCAGCAGTCTTCTCTCTGTAGCCTGTTACCTGTTCAACAAACACCTGCACATAAACAACCTGTACTGTATTTATAGCTACTGTGTCCTGCGTTTATATTATTTATTCATTATTTGCATCTGTATTTATCGATATTCTGATTGTGAATGCATTATGGAATAACCCAGAATATGATTAGGGTGTCTTTTAAACACAAATGAAATTATTTATTAAGCTAAATGTTTAAGAGAAAATTGAAATGATGTAACTCATATCAAACCCGACACTCAGGAATTATCAGCCTCACATGTGAATGGAAATAACAATAAAAGTGTTTCCTGCTGACAGACAGACTCTCCTACTCTCTCTGACTTTAACTGTATCCATAATAAAAGTTAATGGGGGAAATAACAGATCATGAAAAGAAAAATCTTTCTAATAAATGAAGAAAGTTCTTTTGTTGTTCAGACCTACAATTAACACAGATTCGAATAAATACATGCAAATAAAATATAAAACTTGGGAGTGATACACTTGAGTTTAATCTGTTACCTGTCTTCACTGCGGTATGAAACTCCAGTGATTGCTATGATGTATCAGATCAGTCTGATCAGCTGCAGCGTCCAATCAATAACTGATATTCAATAAGGTGGCGTGTCAGCCAGTAAAAGTCTTTAGTGAACACAGGGAAACACAAGAGAAAATCCTGGGACACTAATGATGCTAATGCTTATTTCAAAGAGCTACTTCTTTTCATTTCACATCTAAATGTATAATTCTGGTTGTGTCATATAAGGAGGGACTGTGCTCATGAGACTACGGTTCATGCATGATAGTCAAACAGAACATTTGATTGATTTACAAGGGCAATTATTGCATTTTCTTGTACCTAACTCACTTTTCACCATTGTAGGAAACTCATGCAAATATAATTGTGGTGAGAACAAAAAGAACACTGTCCAAGAAATGAACACCTTCATTACCATTCGACTATGGGCACAAAATTTCTCAGCTGTAAGACGGATTTTCAAAGAATCTGCTACCTTTACATCCTAACCTCTCTGATCTGAGATTTGAGGATGAACAAAACTGCATTTTGCAACATTAATAACAGTCATTCTAAAAGTTTTTCAGTCTTGAAACATACTTGAATGGAATGGATCACTAAATAGGTGCTGCGGTAATTTGGAGGAGCTGATGTTGAATATGAGCAAACAGGGCACAACTCTCATTTGCATACTTTTCTGAGCTTCACTATGAGGCAGTAATCTGATCATTTTGGTTATATAGTGTACATTTCTTTGCACAATTAAAACGCTGTGTCTTTACATATAAAATACAAACATTCAAATATAAAAAACAATATTCTAATTTTGTCACACAGTTTAAAAACACAAAATACTCCAGTGATAACACTTGTTCTTTTGTCTTAATGTTCCTTTACAATTTGAAATGGTGTACTTTTGAATTCTTAAACAGTCTCATTTGAAATCTGAGAAAGTTTTCTCATTCATTTTGACAAATCAATGTGTGTCCACTAACATTTACAAACTGCAATGCATGGCCACAAGTCTGCAAAAAGGGACTGTTCATAAATCTCCATTACTCTTCACATCCATATTTAAAGACAAAGCAAACTCATATTGGGAGTTGTATCTAAATAGGTGTTAATTGTTGTGGTGGCCTTACTGTATTTTCTTGGCTAACAGTTCATTGCATCTTTGCTGTTTCCTTTTATCATCTTTATATCCTGGAAGAATTTCAGTTCTGAAGAGTTGAGAACTGTTTTGTCTTAGACAAGAACATTTTTCAGAGTACATAATTGATGACCAACTGACAGGTCATTATGAAGCTAATTAAGGGCAACAAATAACGGCAGCATATGAAGCAATGTCAAAACACTCACACACGGGTTAGGTCTTGATGCTCAATATCAAGTGGATTCAAGTCAATTAGATTTATTTTGCCAAAAAACACGAATTTGCTTCAAAAGGCTTTATAATCTTTAAAGCATACAACACCCGCTAGGCCCCTAACTCAGATAACAATCCACAGACAGAAAACAAAACGAATCATCTGTAACTCTCGTTTTATGCCTCCAATCAATGTGTCTCTACAAGATGTAGCAGGTGTGTGTTTCACTTTTTTCAAGTCTGTCTTAAAACAATAGTCAGGTGCCCATATGAACATTGAAACAGTTTTTGCTTGCTGTAATCACTCCTCCTGGCCATTAAAAGATCCCTTCCTAATGACCTTCCAATGTAAGTGATGGGGGATAAAATCCACAGTCCTCCTTTGCAAAAATACATTCCAAAGTTTATTTGAAGCTAATATGAAGCCTCAGCAATCCCTGTCTTTTTAGTATAACATTCCCTCTTTGTGGTCCTATCCCTTCACCGCAGCTCAGCAAGCGAACACTATCTGGGGAAACACAAAGAGGCAAGTAGCTACTAAGATATTAAGCTACTAAGGTAGTAGCTACCTTACTGGCACATACTGTATTTTAGAGAGAGACAAAGAAACATTGTGACCGAGCCAGATGGACATTTAGAATCAGAGACAAAGAAACTTGAGCAGACTGAGCAGATGGCACAAGGAAACAGCTACTTGAGTGGAATCTTCTGGAATCACGTTCTGACACAGTGACAGCTGCTTCATTGGCCCCCAGCTAGCACAGGGTACATTAGCCTAAAACCCAGGCTAATGTGACCCATAATCTCATACAGGAGGTGTGGTTGACCTTGGAGCTCTTTGAAACACTGGTCCATCATAATCTCTTTCCTTCATTCAGAATGCACACAGGAAACCACACTCCACAGGTACAGCATCAAGTAACATTTATCACAAAGCCTATTTTTTTGCAATACAATTCAGCAATAAAGAGGTGCATATAATCAAAACGTCTGCACATGCACAGACCCTCATGGAGATGGGCAGAAGATCATACTTCCTTCCTGAAATGTGGATGTTTTAAATGCTGGTGTGACCTAGCCTTGTGTGCTAGGATAGAGGCAGTAGAATTCTGTGTAGTTTAGGTGATAAATTCTTTGTCTAAACAGAAGCAGAAGCTTAGTACTAAACATGGTATGTGGTTTAGAAAATGGATGGACAAATTCCAACAGTCTGGACATTGTAGGAGTAGGAAGCAGTTTTTTCTCTAGTTTTGAATAGTAATAGTAAGGATTTTTGTAATTTGTTTTCTTTAATGATAATTTTGTTTGTGATTTACTGAGTTTTGTTTGTTGTCTGGCGGCACGGTGGTGCAGTGGTTAGCACTGTCGCCTCACAGCAAGAGGGTTCTGGGTTCGCACCCGCCGGCCGGCAGAAGGGCCCCCCCTTCTGTGTGGAGTTTGCATGTTCTCCCCGTGTCCGCGTGGGTTCTTCTGGGCACTCCGGCTTCCTCCCACCATCCAAAGACATGCAAGTTAGGTTAATTGGTGATTCTAAATTGTCCGTAGGTGTGACTGTGAGTGTGAATGGGTGTCTGTCTCTCTGTGTCAGCCCTGCGATTGACTGGCAACCAGTCCTGGGTGTACCCCGCCTCTCGCCCAATGTCAGCTGGGATTGGCTCCAGCCCCCCGCGACCCTCTAAGAGGATAAGCGGTATAGAAAATGGATGGATGGTTGTTTGTTGTCTCAGCTTTGCGCACTTTGAAGCCTGTATTGACTTAAATGTGAAAAATAACAAGACTGCATCGCTACACATCTTTGGGAGCTGAACAAAGATGAGAGTGGACTTTTGTGTTATGTCATGCTTTCCCCTTGGCAGAGCAGAACAGTAAGATTCTGTAAGAATCTTTAGGTAAGCTTTTCAAAATAAAAGCTTGTGCCAAGTTGTTGAGCAGGTGAGCAGAGTGGAGTAAATTGAGTGGGTTAAATATTAGCGGTGTCTTTCTCTATAGGTGCAAACGATAGTGAATGTATTGATAGATTCAGCTGTGTCTGACTAAAAAAGTGGGGCTACTTGGAAATAATGACATGCCTCAGTACTGATAGCATGAATCAACAAAGTGTCAGTTCTTGGGTTAGCCCCAGTGAAAACATATTTTAAATTATTTTTTCTAATTTCACTAAAATGGGCATTAGCCCCATTTAAATTTCCAATTTCACGAAAATATTTTAAAATATTCAGATTCCATTCATTAAGGCATTCAACCAACTTTAGCTTCATTTATTATAAGACACTCTCTGTCATAGCTACTCTACAGTTCATGTGATGTCTTTCATATGATATAATATGCTTTTATTTATTTTGCCAACTTGCCAACCAACTTGCTCTATTCAATATTGAACACTGTTGGTGGAATTCATAACAGAGGCAAATCATCAATGCCACACCCAATGCAGTGCAAATGCTAAATTCTGTTACTGTTAGAGTGAAAACGTCATGGGCTACTTTTTACCACCATCAAACTAGAGGCCAAATTGTTTTTCAATTTGAACATGTGTTGAGCTTTATGCTTATCCAGCATTACAACACTTTGTATCCACTGTAGCCTTACATAATACATAATCATACATAAACTTAACTAGATTTTTAATTGTGGTTTATATATGATTGAACACATAACATAATTACATATGTGTATTTATAATTGGAAGAGGAGTGGAAGATAAAATCACAAAACAAAAAAACATTGACAAAGATGTGGACTGTGTGGTAAGTCTAGGACTGGTTCAACATGTGGATTAAATATTCGGAGAAGATTTTGAGAGAACTGTCAGCTGCTGGCAGGAATGGGATGGGCTTATCAGTGGCCTCACTCCTCCATTCTGCTCTTCTACACAGTATCACAGCTTTTTGTAAACAAACACCTCTCACATGCATTGAACACAATCATCGCTTACTTTATTCTATGTACACCTGCTCGACTGGGTGCCTTCTGGACTGATTCCAATGCCACATACCTGCTAATGAGTCCCACATTGCAAATATCATGAGTGTGTGCAGTTCCTTTGCATTATGAGAAATAATGCAGCCAGTTTACTGATTGTATCAAAGCTGGCAGAAACCAACAACTTTGGCGTATAGTGTATCTAAAAATAATTCTTCCAAAATCTTCCAAAGTTAGTCTCTTAGTGTGAAATTTTCTCTTAATGTTTCCCCAGACTGTGTTTACTTGAGCAGCAGTGGAGGGACACATTGTGGTAGTTGCATGTAGTTTGTGGTAATGAACCTACACAAAACCGAAGATGAAGATACCCACTGTGACAGCATTTCACTGCCAAAATCTGTGCACTCAAATGAGATCCACTTACTGCCAAAAAGAAAAACCACTCACAAGCAAGCAGGTGAAAGTTTTGAGAGCAGGAGAGCAATGACAATAGTTGTGCCTCAGTCACGCGCTCCTTCAGATTCTGCATATGCTCAAAGCATGGTTTTTTCCTTGCAGGCTACAATATTGCTCGCACGAGCAGAGATATTCTGCACACCAGTGCTGTGAAAGTGCTCACAAAAAATAATATGCGTGCACAGCTTGGTTTGAGTTGCACGCGTGGCTCCTCTATATGCGGATTTTGGCAGTGATATGCCGTCATAACCCACTCTCATATGCAGTCTCACCTGAACTTAAGCATGCTTTCGCACAGAATGAGGACTGTGGATTTTGTGATTTTGGCCATACACATCTTTTTCAGTGTAATTGCACTAGGAAGAGATCTCTTCACAGCTAGTATGGAGAGGAGGAATGATCACAACGACCAATGACTCTTTCAATGAACATATGGTCTGTGAATATTGTATTAAGACAGATCCAAATCCTATAAGGCCCCAATACATTGTGATATTTGTAATGTCCAAAACAGAGTTTGGAAAGTTGACAATGTGAGAGGAACATGGAAATCTTTATTTGTCAATCCAGAATGGTGGTCCTGAACAAGAATGTATTACTCACCGGAGTCAGTTGGTTTGTGGTACTTTGAGTAATTGCAGATTTGTTAGGGAATAATGCACCACTGACTTTTAGTGGGACCCTGTGTCAAAATTTACATGGTGCATTATCCTAAATAAATGTGTTTCTAACCAAATGATTACAAACGGGGTGAATATGGGCCCACAGCTCATTTTTGCCATTTTGTTATTTTTTGGAGGAAGGCGTGTAAAGGTCTCAATACAGCTGTTGAGTTTTTCCAGACCTCTGTAGTTTGAATTGGAATTATATCTACAGGACATTTGGCTAGAGATTGTAAACATGTCTTTTTCTAACCCTAAATTTCTCAAATAAAAATATTAGCATGTGAACTTTAACACAAACATTTCACTTCCTGTTAATGCTGACTGATTTTTTTTTTAGAGCAAAACTGGTTTCTTTTAACCAAAATTAATTCCTTTTAAAACTGCTGGCATTTGTTAAACAACACAGTATACTGGAGGCAATATTCTTCCACCCATTTGCATTTTTGGCATCTAAAATGATCTGCCTTCTCTATGTATGTAGGAACCTTAGGGTGAATGATTCTTGTGTTTTGCAGTCATGATGATGAACCAAATCCAGTTCTGACACATACGCCCATTTATTACTCGAAATAACTATTCCCACCTTCATATCAAGCAGGCAGTTGATCTAATTGGCAAAAGCCACCCAGAGTAGATAGTCCAATTAAAGACTGGAGCAGTATATCGTTCAGCAAATTGATCTACCTGCCAACCCACCATAATAGGATAAATACATTTGGTTCATCTGTGCCATAATCAGAAAGTAGCCCTGCATTAGGAACAATGCATCAGCAGTACAGATTACAGCAACGTTGTGTGTGTGTGTGTGTGTGTGTGTGTGTGTGTGTGTGAGTGAGTGAATGCTGTTTAAGTAGCCTCATCTCCAACACCGAGGACTTCATTCTCCCATTTATCCATGCAAAGAAGGTTGAAGTTAGCAAGCCTGGCGGATCCTACCAATTAATGAGATGTCAACAAGCATGTTTGCATTATTCATGTGTGAACACTCACACCATAATGGAGTGAAACGGTGGCTGAGAATGTTCTTTTGCTCTTATGAATTTACCGCTTTACAATTCAGACAAACTAAATGGATATGGTTGATTTCTGTGCTATTAATGATTTGGAACTGATTTGGAACCACAGAAGCGGCAGGGCTCTAGGGATGGCTGTCAGTTGGTCTACCACTTTGGTCGAGACTGAAATATCTACACAACTATTGGATGGATAGATGTGAAATTTTGTACAGACATTAATTTCATGAATCATCCAGTTCCTTACCTTACATATACAGGCATCTGGAGCGAGGGGGACGTTAGGGCACTTTCACGCCTAACCTTTGGTTCAGTTAAAATGAACTCTGGTACTTTTCCCTGTTTGTTAAGGCTTGTGTGAAACCTGTCAATCAACAGCTAAACAACTGAGACTGCCTGAAAAGGAAGTTCTCTGTCCGCTTCTAAGTGGCCTCTGGTGTGGTTAATTTGTGGTGTGAAAGCAAATCAGACCACCCACAGGACAGTGTGATAGTAGATATGTGATTTTAGCAGCTAAACTATTTTATCAATCTGCTGATCATGGACTGTTAAGAAAGTGATCTGATCTGTGATGTATAGACTATATCATTTTTTTGTAACCATGGTAACACATTTTTCCCTGATCAATCGGAAGGTGAAAAAAATGTAAACCATATGTGTGTTGTTCTACTCTATTGTAGCAGTTCCCCAATAAAAAGTAAGTGAATCGAGTGATATCCTCGAATGATATCCTCCCGTGATATTATGGTACAAAATGCCTCTTTTTTGTCCCATTTCTGTTCGTCACTATCTATAATACACGCAGTCTCGGCTAATAATGCTCATAAGCCAGTCTTTGTGAACACCAATAAATATAATATATTGAAAGCGGTGAATATATAAAAGTGCAGCATGACCTGCTGTCAGTCAATCAGAGTTTGATTTCCCCACGTGGATCCATGTAGTCAGTGAGTTACCTCTCAGTGCATAGGACTTCATGCTTTTACTTCTTAATAGTGAGGCATTCTGGATTTCTAAATTGGGCACTTTAAGTCCAAGAGAGAGGGCTTAAAGTGCTTAGACTTGAAGCCATTTTTGTAGAGTACACTGGATTATACTTTAAATGAAATAAAAATATTATTATTGTATTATATTATTATTATACTAAAATAACAGGACATTTTTGAGAACAATTGGAAATTTAGTTGAGGGATGGATGTGTTAAGGTCAACCGCGGATTTACTTTGAAATTAGTTAAGGTTATTCATAAATATTAAAGGGAAAATTCGTCGCCTGTCATGTGGATGTCCACTCAGTGTTGATGGTAAATGTAGTCAATTGAAGCAATACATTCCTCAGTGAGTGCTTTTCTCAGCATTCATATGCAGATATTTGTTTGGCTGCATATCTGGTTTAGAACAGGATTCTGTGAAGGTAACAGGTTAGAGTTAGGCATAGACCTTCTGGTTCTGGTCTGAACATCAGGATCCATTTGGGGTTCAGTGTTTTACCCGGTTAATAACAGGTTTGTTTTTATTTGTGTTACTCGCGCGAGTAACGCAAATAAAACCAAATGATCCAGCGGTCAAACTCGAGCAAGTAAAGCGAGGCGAATATTCACTTCGCTTTTGGTGGGAACACACAGTAAGAAGTTTTATACTCAAACAGGATGGAGAACATGGGAATAAGCCAATTACTAACTTATATAGAATCCTAGCTTCAATGACAAAAGACAGTACCTATTATGTGAAAGAAAAGTGGGACAGAGACTTACAACGGGAAATAAGAGAGGAAGTTTGGCTAGAGTTTTGTGCCCAGGTCCACACAGTCACTAACTCCCATTCGTGGAGAGAATTTCAATGGAAGATAATAAACCGATTTTTCAGAACACCACAAATTGTGGCAAAGATGATTCCAAATCAGTCAACCAGTAACTTTTGGAAATCAATTTTTACCACAGTGAATAAAGTATTAGATGTTTGAATTGGTAAGAGACCATCTGATAGCAATTCTTGGGATGAAACTGGATGTAATCCACGGTAGGAAAAAGAAGTATCTATTACAAATATTACTAACAGCAGCAAAGAAAGCAATTACAATAAGATGGCTTAAAAAGGACCCTCCCACCTATGCTGAGTGGTTAACAATTCTTAGAAGTATTTATACAATGGAAAAATATATGAAAAAATTACATATATGCTAAGATTACAGGGAGGGAAATCTTTATAGAAAGATGGACACCACTAATGGAGGTAATGGGGGAATATTGGGATGGGTAATTGAAGGATAATATACTTAGTAAGGTACTGGACTGCAGGTGATATCCTGAGGTGGTCTAATATGACTTCTTTAAAGTGAGACAAGATGCTTGGGAAATGAAATTTTTTGATAAATAACATGGATATTTTTCTGTGTATACTGGACTGAACGTGTATGTTTATGCAAGGCGAACTTACCCATGTTTAGTTTTATTTTGACATTTTTGTGTTATTTACGTTGGTTGCTTTCAGTGTAGAGATTATTATTTCAACTTCATGTTTAATTGGAAACTGTCAACTATGTCTAAATATTGTTAATGTAAAATGGGGTTTGAGAACTAACCAAATAAAGAAAAAGTTTTTTAAAAAAAGAAGAAAATTCCTTGTGATCGGGCCGGATTATTATTATTATTATTATTATTCTGTGTTATATCTTTATAAAAGAATGTCACTGAATGCCAAATAACAGATTTGATTTTAACTGGACAATTGGAATATCATCATCATTAGTTTCCCAGGGAGAAATTATATTGTTAAGCAAATGCAACGGTTAGAAATTTGACATTCAAACTTTAATTAGGTTAGATAACAGCCAATCAGAAATGCCAAACAGGAGCATTCTTATTAATTGTTCCAACGGAAAACAAGAGCAGCCTACCGAGGAAAAAGTCTGAGGTTACTGGAAAAAAAACACAAGGATTTATCTTAACATTCAAGGGAAATCAGCACTGCAGGTTGCATAGAAGCAATTGTGGTATTTGGACTGCATGTGGAGGACCTGGCTGAATCCCTGCTCAACTATACGTTGTTGGGAAAGCAGGAAGTAGCAGCCTAGTCTTCTCCCAGAGAGCCGGGTAACACTGGACATATTTGACCCACATGCTTCCCCAGCCAGAGGTGCGGAAAGTAGCCTAGGCCTCACTGTTGCACTGGATGTCGACAAGATGCACCTGGATAGCGGGCTCGCATTTGGTCAGGTCCGCACCACCCATCCATGTCGGCCTTAACTATCCTCAGGTGGTCGGTGTAAATGAGTGTAACCACCAAATTGTTCTCGGTGCAGATTTTTTGACTATTCGATTTTTAACTGGTTATTTTATTGCTAATTAGTCTACTAATAAATGTGTCTTTATATGTATAATGCACATACGTCACTTATTATCCAACATGTGACTTTTTGGCATTAAATAGGGCAGAATTAATTCAGCAGATTTTTGAATGGAGTTTGGTCTGACATTATTTCATGCTATTCATTTCAGGCAAATTAAACCTGGTAAATGTCCCATGTTTTGGGATTTCAGATTTCCTTTTATTCATAGACTTGTTAAAGATGTTTAATGAAGATTTAAAGTTCACAACTAGATGAAATGTTTTAGAAAGCTGCAGAGAAACATTGCAGCAGTAAACTCCGCCATCTCAGCTGGAATCAAGCCAGCTGATGGCGTTGCTGTGACTCAGCTTGTCAGCTGGCAGGTGTCTGGTTTTAATATGGTTTTAAAAAAATGGTTATGTTTATGATGATTGTATAGTTTGTGTTAATATGCTTTTGCAACGTTGTCTTGTATGCAGCCATGCCAACAAAGTCATGAATTGAATAGTGTTATAGGGTGTGTCTGGATGCTAGACGCTAAGTTGCTTTTGCAGGAAGTCTGACAGCAGAATATCCCTCTTGTAAATTTGTAACCACGGTGATACCACGGCGTCCACGGTGTTGAAATTAATGCTTTTAAGAGGAAGAAACTCTTAATTTCCTCCACGGGGAATACCAAGGAAGAGAGTGCCCATTTTCCTGAGCATGTTGGTGAAATTTTACAGATTCTCTGACGTCCCGTTCCGGTGAAGGCAGCATGGAGCTGCGCTACAGAAAGCTGACAGAAACACTGAAGTAAAGAGTCGTGGTATGGAAATTATACACCGTCTCGTCGCATTGGTGTAAACTGGCAGGTTTTAGAATGTTGCAGGTATTAGAATGTTGCTTATCTGAAAGTAGTTCAGTTCAGTAGTAAAGTTTCAACTCCTCTTGTGAATCTTTGGTGTAAACTTAAACACCCCCCAAGAACACCTCAGCACTCCCTTTCAAAAATTTTGCTTCCAGCGCCTGCCGACATTCTCTGAACGCCCCCTGGGGGGTTGGTACCGCCCCCGTTGAGAACTACTATGCTAAACTAACATGGTGAAGACAAGCCCCCAGGAAGAGCACCAGGCTTTGAAGCCAATTTGACATAGTGGCCAAACTGTGTAATTACAACTTCCGGGTCCGTCACGTGATGCACACTGGCCCCAAGAGACCTTTTCCCATAGACTTACTTCTATATATACTTCTTCTCATAGAAAGAGACATCTGTAAATCAGCAGATAATTTTTTTGAGGTACAACAACTAGCCAGTATGAACACTTAAATAGCCCTTATTTAAATCATTATGTTCTAAAAGTTGTAAAATGCATACATAGCCGAATCCAGACTTATAGAGTCACTGCCATTCATGTGAGAGAGCCTGAGACAGAGTGGTTGGGAGGCAGGGCTAAAGGAAGCACTAGTGCGCTTGCTTCTATGGGCCAAGAATGTGGAAGCTATGTGGAAGATCCGGGTAATTTTATATACTTTTTTGGCTTCATGCGCCACTGAGCAGCTTTCATAGGAATGAACGGGGCCCCACCTCCAACGCTGTATCCAGTTCTCTTTATACATCCATGGGTGAACATGGTAAACATAAATGCTAAACATCAACATGTTAGCATGCTGAAGTTAGCATTTAGCTCAAAGTACCTCTGTGCCTAAGTACAGGCTAACAGAGTCGCTAGCATGGCTGTAGACTCTTGTCTTGTTTATTCATTCATTCAGTGCATCTTTGTGTATATTGCAGTTATTATTCATTTTTATATGCTTATATAACTACTGTATATGCCTATATATATATATATATATATATATATATATATATATATACATATTACATACACATTCTATAGCTACCTTGTTCTACATGACAATGACTCTGAGGGCATTTTCACACCTACAGTTTGTTTGCTCTGGTCCGAATCAATTCCCCTTGGTTCATTTTCTTTTCACACTGAGAAAAATCGAAGTGAACATGAAAACATGTGAGAACGTTCACTCCGCTTATTGGTCAGATGTGTCTGGGGATGTTACACATGGTAACAGTAGGTGGCCACATGCACCATTGACGTTGGTTTGTAGTCCGCCCGTAAGACCAAAGAAGAAGAAGAAAGTAAATACAGGAAGAAGGTCCTGTGTTCTGAAGTAGTGCATATTTCTGTGAGAGAAACATTGCTGGTTCATTCTCCGGCTAGCTGCTGCTACTAGAAACAGTTTGCGTGCTCTGCCGCATCCCAGAATGCAAAGCACACCTGGCTATAGGAGCTGTTTAGCTCAAACTTGTGGAGAACACCTGGTGGTTGGGTCAGATCGAGGTCGGATCACGTTCCCACCACAAACAAACTGCTCCAGAGTTTGTTTGGAACCAGACCGAGACCAGCTCATCTAAAGGGTCTTGGTGCAGTTGTTTTTGTCCGCACCCAAGTGCGATTATTGTGTTCACACAGCTGCACAAACAAACCGCACTAACCGGGCAAACGCACCAGGGTTCATTTTAACCAAACCAAACAGGGTAAGTGTGAAAAACGCCCTTAATGAATCACTACACATCCTTAATAAAGATTTTGGAGTTACAGGATCTATTATGTTCGCACATATATATTTGGAAAAATATTTTAACAATTCATCTTTCTGGTCGTAGATATTGTAATTCATATAATGTGTATAGCTTTTGAATGTCACTGTATATATTTTTATTTAATTTAAATATTTTTTAATATGTATCTCTGCTGCTTGTAACATGCCAATCCCCTCACCCTCACCCCAAGGATTGATTAAGTCTTATTTTATATAACACAAAATATATAAGGTAAGCGGTATGAATACTTTACAGCATTTCCTCTGCAAGGGTCATCCATCTGACCATGATTGTTCAGTATAGACTTTATTTGCCCACCTCCTGTTCTTAACTCACTGTTGTGGCTTTGAGAGTTGTGACACAACTGCAAAACCTGTGTTCCAGCCTTCAGCCATAGTAGCTCTGACAACAAATGCAGTTTATGACTCATGAAATCACATTGTTGCATGTGAGGATTGTGTACTCACATGTGTGAAAAAGTCTTAGGTGTGCATTTGTACTTTAATTCATTCTAATGTATTTATTCTCTCACATTCCCTTTATGCTGATACAGACTAATATGGAATCTCACATGCGCGTTTCAAACTGTGCAAACAGTGCTGCAGCACAGCCATGATGTTAGGTGCTTTAAGACAGCTTTAACAATGTGCCTTTGTGGCAAAGAATGTGACCCTTTTACAGCTGCCAGGACTTTATGATGTGAGTGAGATAAGCTGTTCAAGTTGTGCACGTGTGCACACACACACACACACATGCTCAGGCCACTATTTCATTTTGCAGGGTGATTCAGTTTGGCACTTGAAAAGAAAAAAGGCTCATTGACAAGGTTTGAAAAAAACAGTGGTCGACAATAGTCACTGTGTGGAGAGAAGTTGTTGCCTAGAGGCTGAAAGAAACCACTCTGACTCCCAAGAGAGATGTTCTTTTTTAAAGCAATCTAACATCTAATTGGAAACATCACTGGGGTCAATACTGTATTGAGGATCTGCCAAAGAAATAGCTATGTTCCATTCCTCAAGGCCTGGACAGATAGCTTTTCCAATTCCGCTATCACTGTGGCAGCAAGAGATGTGAAAAAGACAATGTAAGGATTTGACTTTGTTATGAATTTTTATTGACTGAGTACAAGAAAGGCTCAATTCAAGCTTACTTCTTTAAGAACTACTCCTGTACAATCGTTTTTAGAAAAACAAAGTCAGACCCAAAAACATACATACATACAGTAACCTGTTCCTAGGAATTGATGTAGTGTAAATCTTGTTTATTATATATGGTACATTTATTTTACTATGAAAAAAGAAAGTAAGACATTTCTAAAAGAAATTCAGTTTGAAGAGAACTTCAGACTGTCATTGAGCTACATATTTACAGTACCAGACTCAACGACACAATATTGTTGAAGCAACTCAATAAATTAAAAAAAACAATATTTCCATCTTGATCACTTTCAGTCGATAAAAATGTCTGCCTGGGTTGTGTTTTCTGTCTCTGTCTGTCTTCCCTGTCTACCTGTGTGGAGCGATCTAGGTCAAGGGGCGTGGCCCGGAGCTGGTGGCTGCTGCAGCTCTATCGTGACAGCTGCATCCAATTCACAATCACTTCTGCCAGTACTTAAGTCGTGGTCTCCCTTATCATCGTCGCCAGATTGTACCGTTGACTTACGTGGACCTGCTCCTGGAAATCTCTGCCTGGCCTGGACCTCCGCTCCTCGCCATCCTCTACGTGCAGGCCAGTGACCACCCTGACTCAGTTTCCGCGCTGGGCGTCCCCCATTCCGTCCTGGAGGTTACCCAGCTTTGGTTTGGTCCCTTCTCCCCGGCACTGGCCTGACGTTGATGTTCTCTGCCTGACGTCGATGTTCTCTGCCTGCCCGCTCTCCCAAGTACAGTCACTGCTCGAACTCAAATTACCTGTTCATTTAATAAACTGTGCCGAACTGTTTTATCCAAGTCTCTTTGTTTGGTCTCTGCGTGCTGGGTCGACACAACGCCTCTTAACATAAACCTATGAATGTGTCTTACGTGGGTTGACCGCGTGTTATTTGCTCGTCTCCTGTATGAAATGGGTGTATTATCAGTGCACTTTATTTTCATTTCTGTGCTGGTTTCTCTGGTCTTGGGCCTCTCTCGTGCTCTCTCCTTGCAACTTTCATGCTGAGTTCAGTGTCCTTGCCTGTGTAGTTTCTGTGACTTCTCTGACATACAGTGCATTGGTGTTAAAGTTTGCCGTTTGTTGTACTGTGTAAAACATTCTAAGATGGGGTTAAATTTGTGTTAATAACTGTTAGATATAAATTATTATCAACATGTGAAAACTAAGAAAGCACCCCATGAGAATGTGTGTTAAAGGATAATTCCAGATTATTAGAATTTCGGTCTTACTTTTTGTAATTTTGGTTGTCATTTCTATTGACTAAGATAACATTGCACTCACCAAGTTAATTGTTGAGATCTGGCAACATGGTGACATCACAACAACAAAGTCTTACGGGGCAAGAAACACAAGCAGGCAGACGATCAGATAATCACTTTTTTTGGAGGCCAACCTGAAAGTCAGCGTACCTGAAATCTCAGCAATAATCCCTTATTGCACACAACTACACTGAGTACAACAGGTTTCGGTAATAACTGTACTGCTCACCTTTGATTTGTCTTCAGAATCAGAATAAAAATCAGAATCAGGTTGTGTCCAGGGTGTGATGGATCTGCAGTGATGGTTCCTGCCCGTTTCCTGACTCAGGAGATGTAGCAGTCCTGAATGGAGGGTGGGTTGGCACCAGTGATTCTTTCTGCAGTTCTGACTGTCCGTTGTAGTCTGTTCCTGTCCTGTTTGATGGCCAAACCAGACAGTGATGGATGTGCAGAGAACAGACTGGATGATAACAGTGTAGAACTGGACCAGCAGCTCCTGAGGCAGGTTGAACTTCCTAAGCTGGCGCAGGAAGTACATCCTCTGCTGGGCTTTCTTGTTGATGGACGCCCACTTTAGGCCCTGGGAAATTGTGGATCCCAGAAACCTGAAGGTTTCCACAGCAGACACAGGGCAGTTCAGTATGGTGATGGGGGGCAATGTTGTGGGGCTCCTCCTGAAGTCCATTGTCATCGCCACAGTTCTGAGCATGTTCAGCTCCAGGTTGTTCTGACCGCACCAGAGGGCCAGCTGTTCAACCTCCTGTCTGTATGCAGACTCGTCTTCCAAATAGGTTTGATTGTGTGACTGCTTGTGTTTCTGCTCCATCAGACTTCTTTTTAATAATGTCTCCATGTTCCCAGATCTCAGCAATTAACCTGGTGAGTGCAATGTTATTATTACGGATTATGAAAATAAGACCCAGGTTTTAATTTTCAAGAATATTCTTGAAAGGTGGTAAATAGAGTTTGTGTATGAGTAAAGACTGTTGAAGACATCAAAATGTTGCAGCCTTTGGACCTAATAAATGGTAAATTATAGAATAAAATCTGTGCTGCAGTTTGGGGATCAAATTATCAGTTTTATTATCTTTTTTTTTGCAGCAAAAAAAAAACTTGTATCACCTTAACACGATTAATTTACAAAGTTGATGTCGAAAATTTGTTAGCAAGCAGTTGCCTATTTACACATCGAGCAGACACAGAGCAACATTATCATCATTATCGTGATCATTATCATAATCAACATCCACATAGTAATTTGCTTCTTTTTTTAGTATAAAAATATTAATTAAAGCAGCTTTAATGCTTCACTTAATGGTTGTGTTTGATTTTTATATGTGACTCATATTTGATAATGTCAACATTTCTTGTGTCACCAACTTTACATTTTTATAATGCTAATTTTGTTGTTAAATTGTAGCACAGAATACATTCCATACACATGATTTCATTTGTTCTTACCTAGTAACTGAACTTCAGCAGCAGCAGCTGGGGATATAAACCACAGTGACAGGAAACAGGTCACAGAGGCTGTAGAACACAGCACTTATCATTACCACTGCTCTGTGAGGCTTCAAAGGAAATTCCACCCATTTCAGGAATTCACATATGCTATTTCTGTGCCACAGGACAGTTCTGTCAATACTTGGGAACATGCACCACTTTTTCCTGCTGCTGATGACTGGGGTGGATGACTGGCCCTTGAATTTGTCTCGGGATACAGAATCTGGGACACTATTTGTTGACCCATAAGATTTTTATCTGAGTTTATGCAAATGAGGTTTAACTTTTAATATTTTTTTTATCAGTGCTACAGTTAAACTAAATTTAGCTTTGACAATGTAACTATCCTATGGCTTCACCAAGACACTGTCTCATTTTTTATCTATGGAGCAGCTCCTGATTTTACCTCACAGTCACATAACAAAGTTCAGGGGATTTCTCTCAGAGTTCTGCTTTAGGAAAGAGTTCACGAATACTTACTGAAGTGTCTGAGTAAACAGAAATAACATTTGTAAATTCCTGAAGTGATTGGAATTCATTTTAAGTGTCTGCACAGATGAACACTGGTTTTAGAAACTGGAATACAGTTCTGAATTTGAACCCAGGGTGAATTATTATTGTATCCTCTGTTACTATGGAACAAGAACCACCTAAATTACCATGAATCATCCTTCATGAGCCCCTTCAAACATACCAGTTTCAGTTTATTACATTTATACAGCACTTTCAAAAGCAAACAGGTGTTGCACCAAAGTGCTTCACAGACATATGTGTATATATATATATATATGTATATATATATATTTTTTTTAACCTAATTATTTTATACTGAAATGATAACAAAAGACTTACCCATATTCATATGATTTCCAAAATTAGAATATCAACAGCAATCCCAGCACACGAATTATTGAGAGAGCAAACCATGACCATAAAACACCAAAGTACATGTCTTATGGTTAACTTAACAAATTTACTGCTGCTCATTCACGCATACACTGTTCATGCATTGGCAGTCCCGAGCATACATCCATGGTCCCACGTGAAATAACTATGCGTGAGCAGTGGTACCCCAGTCCTTGCTGAGTTGTCCTGCCTAATGCCTGTTTTCCCTCATTTACCTGGCTAATACTGCCACCTTGTGGCAATTCAGTACACTATTTATTAGACCAAACATATCGAAATATGCCAATTCTGATTTGTTCACACTCAAGCCTATCAAACGTTAAACACAAAAATTGACGGAGCATGAAAACGGGGGTATTTTTATTTCCTGTCTTATAAGTCTTATAGTCTATTAAACCATACCATTATTATATATTATATATAGGATATATTAAAACAGAAACGCATTTGTTGAGTAACATATATTTGAATATTATTTTATTCATAATCAATATTATTTCTAACACAATATAGCCTATCACTAAATAAAATACATCAGGTCTGCATATGTCCCTTCCACCCCTGAAAATAATGGATTAAGAAGCTTTTCTACACAAGAGCATATCGACCAACTAATTGACCAACCGACCAGAAGATGTCAGCCCTAATATGTACACACATACAAGCATAGGCATATATGTGCATAAGAGATGTGGAAATAAAGCAAGATTAAAATAGAAACAAGTTAAACACAACGTAAAACCCAAGGAAAAAAAGAAACACAGATTAAACACAATTAAAAGCCTTACAGTAAGGTGCTTCTTAAAAGCATCAACAGACTCAGCCTGTCTAATGGCTTCCAGCAGGCTATTCCAGAGCCGAGGAGCCGCTACAGAAAAAGTGCTGTCCCCTGCCTTTTTTTTCTGAACGGTGCACAGCCAACATGCCACGGTGGGAGGATCTGAGGGGTCAGGTGGTGCTGTAAGGGGTGAGAAGTTCTGAGATATATGTAGGGGCGAGACCATGGGACTATGAGTTTGTATGATTCTTCCCCATGGGAGCAGAAAAGAAGTGGACCTAATACTGAACCCTGTGGAACCCCATATGAAATATTTGCAGGATGAGCTACTAATGGAAACAGTGAAACGTCTGTTTGTAATGTAGAAAGAATGGAACCAATTAAGTGTGGACCCAGAAATGCCAACCCATCGTGTCAAGTGATCAAGGAGAATCGTGTGGCTGATAGTGTCAAAAGCTGCACTGAGATCAAGAAGAATTAAGAGTATTTAATAGCATCTGCAGCACAGAGGAGGTCATTTGTCACTTATGAGAGCTGTCTCTGTGCTGTGGTGTTCACGGACTGAAATTTCTCAAAAATATTGTTTTGGTTTAAAAAAGACAGGATATGATAAAAACAACCTTTTCTAAAACCTTAGATAAAAAAGAAAGCTTAGAAATTGACGTAAAATTATTTGGAATAGCCGGGTAAAGACCAGGCTTCTTAAATGCGGCTTAACTATGGCATGCTTAAAACAAGACAGGACTGTATCTGTGGCAAGAGAACTGTTGAAAATCATCAGTATGCTAGGACCAACTTCTTCAAATGTTTTAGGAGCTTTGTTGGAATTATATCAAGCTGACAGCCTGTGGGGCTTCATGCCGGCAATTATGCATCCAAGCAGGGGTAAAGAGACTGGATGAATTTATTAAAAGTGGGAGGGTCCTCAATAGCCAGTGAGAAATCTTTGATAGGGTGTGAAATATTTGACCTAATGTTGTCAGTTTTGTTAAGAAAGAAATCTTTAAACTGCTCACAGCTGATTGGAGAGGGATTTGTAGTGGAGCAAGCAGAGGGGTTAACTACAGAGAGTATGGTGCTAAACAGGATCCTGGAGTTATGACTGCTCTTGGTGATGATATCTGAGAGGTATTTTGCTTTTGTATCTTTAACAAAGGATAGATAGCTCCTACTACATTTAATAGGAGACATGCAGTCTGTCTTTTATCCACTTACACTCAGCTTTCCGGCAGTCCCTTCTAATAGAGCATGTGGATTTGTTCAGCCAGGGGTCTGCGTTGGTCTTCCTAGCTCTAGTCTTAAGAGGGGCAATGGAGTTTAGGATAGACAGACAAGACTTGTGGAAGAGGTCTATTAATTCATCAGTGTTTAAACAGGTGGAAGAGGACTCAGGATTCAATAACAGGGACTGTGGAATCTGCACTATGGGCAATGGAAAACAGGCAGGGTGTAGTAGAGCTGATTATACAGGAGCGAGTTGGGGCAGGAAGTTTTGGTATGGATAGAGAAAGATCAGTGTCAAATAAAATTAGTGCTGCACAATTAATAAAATATTAATAAAATCAAATATATTGTTCACGATTTTGGCTTCCCACAGTTAAATGAACATGATCGACTGTGATACTGACGTTCAAAATGCTGCTCCGCTCCGCTCTGCATATCAGGGTTTTCCCTACCATTATAACACTTACGCACAACGACAAAGTGTTTTTTCACAGTGCCTTAGTCGAATGAAAAGATAAAAAAACTGTGCTGAGAGTTCTCTACCACGTTTTGCTTCTCTGTCGTCTCCTCTCCATGTTTGACTGAGTGCGGGGCTCAGCTGCTACACACACACACACACACACACACAGAGCGGACAGCAGAACAGAGAGGCCGCGGTGGACACAGTGAACAAGGTGAAGTGAAGGTAACGTTTTGTGGAAAAAGTAGAAGTGACATTTCCACCTGCTTTGTACACAGTTATTGTTCTACACAACCACAGCACGCTTGTTAAGCTATTAGGGAATTGTTACGAACAAGCTAAAATGAAAGCTGTCTGTATGTAGCCCGTTTAATTTTAAAATTTGGCAAATTCTTGTAAACTTAGCTACTGGCTGACGGCCAGACCACACCGCCAACCTGAGCAATGTGTGTGTGTGTGTGTGTTGCGGAACCTCTTGCTTTTCATTTCAGCGCCCATGTTAACAGGTCAGAGAAGCCACACAGCCCACGTGAGACGCACGTCTCAGCGGCTCATCTAGAGATTCGGCGTCTCGCCTATTTTTTCCATGTGATCCGCACGGTTCTCAGCAAGAATACACAGTGAAAATGATGATGTTGATAGACATACTGACATAAAACCAGCAACAGTACACCTTTCAGTTTCACTATTGATATCTGTAGAATATGTCACAGACATGAAAAAAATCTAAAAAACTTTTTTTTTTAACTCCCTAGGCACAAACATCTTAACCTTTTTCTGCCTAAACTAAATATAAATTAAATTTATAATGAAATGAAAAATGATATTATTGATGACCATTATCAAAGGCTGCAGCAGGAACGCTGTCTGTGTGGACTCCACACGCATGCAAGCCGCAGTGTGGCCCGGCCGAAAGACAGCAGCCCCCCCTCCAAACCAGCCCCTCTTCTCTCTAGTAGCACCTGCAGGCAGTCAATCAAACCAGCAGCAGAGGGAGGAGGACAGAGAATACGTAATCGTAATAAATAATCGTGATCTCAATAATACATCACTTTTGAAAATTTTAACAGCAAAAACCTCTTAAAATGTATCAGATAGCATGTCATGTCCAAGAATTTCACCTAAAGGCCTTTGAAGGTACGAATTAAGGGTTTTTATCCCTTAAATACACCTAACCCTTGCAGAAACCCAATTAAAAAAAATCTAATATTTTACAATCCATTAATTTATTCATTAATTGACCCCGAATCTGGGGTAAATCTATTAAAGACCTGAATACTGAATAAAAATTCCTTAAGATATCATTACATTTGCACCTGAACATTTTTCAAACCCTCATTTGAAACCAAGATAACACTTCAAATTCATAATTAATGTATTTATCAAATGTTCAATTCAATAAAATGCCTTTAAACTGTTATCAGACATATAATCTATTAAAATATCATAATATATTAACATGCATTCATTGAACCAATAGTTATTCACCTAAAATCACATGACTAAGGATAAATTAAAAGTAAAAAATTAAGGGATTTACTTTCATTGTGTATGGCTACGTGACGATTATTTTTATACTTTAACAATTGGAAAATAAAATTGTTTTGTTGGTATATCAAATGGAAGAGATTTTTATCCATATGCAAATTAATTTAGCTGCAGAGAGACCAGGCAGATGTCTGAAGAGCTCCTCGTGTATTCAGCCATCCCACTGCAGAGCAGCAAACGCTAGTTAGTCCACATGTCTACAATAACCTACTGATGTGCTTTGACATTCGACCTTGTGGTGTGTGTGTGTGTGTGTGTGTTTCTGTGTGTCTGGGCTGTGTGTGTGTGAGAGAGACAGGGGGAGAGAGAAGACAGAGTGACAGCTGACAGCCCTGCAGGCAGTCTAACAGCAGACTCCCCGCAGCGATGACATCCTCCAGTCAGCAGGCTACTACACACACTCAAACAACCAATGACTGTCTATGCTCCCTGTGTTCCTCTTCATGTGTGTGATTGTGGATTTAATGTCGCTCTTCATTTTTCGACCCTTGTCTCTCTGAGACTCTAAAGGCTCAAAGAGGCAAGAGTTCAAAGTACATGTGAGTATGTGTGACGCTTTACAAACAGACTTGTATTGCTGCTCTGCTTCAGTTCCATTCAGCGGATGAATTGTTAGATAGTCCTAAAACAGCACTGTAGCAAGGCAGATGCAAGGCCCTCTTTTAACATTTTTTGTTGTGTCTCTCGTTACTAACCATTCAACAGGAAAACAAATACAATACAACACATACATATACACATACATACACATACATACTTATTAGAGTGTGGCTTGGGCTGTATATTTCTGTCTGAACCAGACCCCGAGTCTGATGCACTTAATGTAAGCTGAAGCAAATTGAAATGCCTCCATACTGTCAATTTCCCTGCATGGGTTTTAGTAGTTTATTAAACTTCCCAGTTGACAAATTGTATTTGACGTTCTCCATCCTTAGCTAGGCTACATGAATATTTACCGCCTGTGTGTTGCGTTCATGTGTTGTCACGTAAATAACATACCCCAGCACTGAACAGGAAGCACCATGTCAAGTATGACGTCACCGAACCCAAACATAATTTCTAAATTACCCTGCCCAACCCGCTGGGACCCTGTCAGGGTCGGGTATCCACCCTCTAATACATATACATACATACAGTATATATACAATATACATACACACATCCCTCCCTCCAGCAGCATTTCATCTTCTCTGCTGACGCTGTAGGGATTATTTGGCTTTATGGATACCAAAATATGTAACAATAATTAATAACCTCAAAGAGGTCATATAGACCATATAGCTGGCAATTCCATCGGTTGTGGATTTGAGCCAGGCTGGGGAAAGTTGTAGTTCTGATGCTGAATGCAGTCCTTGCTGTGCAGTGTTCTGATGGTGTAGGTTGGAGGAAACTGGTCACTCCTTTGTTCTCTTTGCAGAGTTAGCAGCTTGGCGCTAACTCGCTTCATTGCTCCTGTTGCTCTTAAAGTTAACCTAGCAGGCAGACTTTGTGTCGTAGCCGAAGAAGAGAGTTTGGTGTGTCTGCTTTCTGCAGACTACACAATGGAGGGGACCTCCGTCGAGGTCAGACACGATCAGAGGAGAAGAGGTAAGAGAGAGAACAATAGGGGAGCTGGGGTTTTCTTGACCTGGTCAGGGGTGTAATCCAGGAGATATCAGGTTACAGTCACAGGAAGTGATTGGAGGAGAGGGACGACTGTAAGCGTAATGACGTATATTTCAAAATAAAAGTTCAGTTGAAGTCACACAATGAACAAATTAATCTGTGGAGTTCCCATGGTCCCTACAATGCCAAGCCAGATCTTCCAGATCTGCAGTCGGCCATCTCCACCGATGCCCAGCCAGATCTTCAGTCGGATGTCTACCCTGCCTTTTGATCGCCCTCCTGAGCTACTCCGCCCATCTGTCCAGTTCACCCGCCTAAGGTCTCCTGCTCTGCCACAATCCAGTTCCCAGGCCGTCTGCCTCAGGTTTCCTGCTCCTTTGCTGTTCTAAGCTAAAAAAATCTATTACTTAACTTCCATCTCCAGCTTTTTGTAAAATCCATCAAAATTCTGGAAAGTAGTAAACTCCATTAAAAACAATGTTTCCTCTCAGCCCACTCATATCAATTCCAGACATTTCAAACTGACAGAGGAAAAAGAAATATGTTCAGCTTTTAACAAACATTTTGTTGCAGCCGGCCACCTTTTAAGGTTTCGATCACGGCGGTAGGGGTGTGAAGCAGTTGTCGCCAACGTGAACGTGTACTGATTTTAGATTTTCATAAGAAGCTAGTGTATGTGTTGTGGACCAATATCATAGCGTTGGTACAACCCACCCAAACAGGCACCTGCCTGTCATCGCAGCCTTGGACCGTAGTGACCGCAGCAACCGCTTTTAAAAACGCTTTGCTGTTTTGGGAAACAATCTTGCAGGTAGGCAGTTGTCAGTGCAGATGTCGCGTGGCAGTGTGAAACAGCCTTAAGGCAACTTAATGAATGTGTGAATTTTTCATTTTTTGAAAGATCTTCCATTTTTTAATGATTATATCAATCTACCTTTTATGGTCATCTAGCCAGACTTCCATTGGTTACATCGTCTACTGGACATATTCACACACATCCACTCTCAGTTCAGGTATATCACTATAAACAGTTGGAACAAAGTGCTACATCACACAAAAGTAAAATTCATTTGTCTGTGAGAGATGTGATGGAGCACTGCAGACTTTTGCAAGGGAGAAAAATTAAATTAATGAGGAGCACAACACATCAATAAAGGAGGAGAACAGAACATTGAAACCTAGAGAGTTTGCTCCTCAGTATTTCAGAAGGCGCTGTGATTGTTCACTTTTATTGACACTTTAGACTGGAGTGGTGTGCTCTTCAGGCTGCATCAGGTAAAGCAAGTCTTTTCAATCAGTCATTTTAGAGAGAATGTAAAAAGAAGTAATTAGAAGTCGGGAGGGAGAGGGAGGAAAACTGACAATGAGAGAGTCTTAGTGATTGAGAAGAGGAACAAAGACAGACTCAATTTACTCACAGCAAGATGAGAAATTAAGAGAGATGTGCTATGCCAATTATGTAGCCTATAAGTAATGCAAGTGAGCTCATTAGCTAAAGGGCTGAGTTTTCCACAGCAGGCCTCTCCACACTCTGTTTCAGTGCTCTTGAATGAATGGCTTTAGAGAATTTAATAGAGACACCGCACACAGCTCAGCCATTGAGGGTCTACTCAAGAGTGCTGTTTTATAATGGCCCCTATTTGGACTCATTACAGGCAGTACCTTTTAATGCATAGTGTTGTACTTAAGTAAAGGTAAGAGCCAGGCTTTGTTGCACAGGAGTGACTGCATTGTGAGTGTATTGTACTGTCGGGAACAAAAAGGTGGTCTAGTAATGTCAGTGTGTGACAGAAAATGGATTTTGAGTGCAGTGGGTCTTGACAGCTAATAGGTCAATGTTTAATGTTATTCCCATAATGGTGGAAGTGATTTAAATACTGAAATACACAGGTAAAAGGTTTAGCTGTGAATGTGGATTTTTGTTTTGCTTATGTTCTCACTGAGACTGTTGCTGTAATATGATGTTACTGTGATTCTGGAGCTGAGCCCCCTGTGAAACACAGCTGATGGGGTCAAAACAAACATGTCAGCCATCACAGTTTGACTATCATTAATTTTTTGACATGACATGTTCTCAGACCTAAACAACAAAATAAGTCATATCCTTCCAAAACCAACCCGGTCTCCCAGAAATTACGCTTATACATATTATGGATGGGGGCGTACAAAAAGCAGGACTGTGACACCACAGCCTGGAGTTCATGTCCAGACTCCCATCTGTGATTAGGTTTAGGCAAAAAAAGTTGCTGTGGACTTTTTCTGTATTAAACCAGACCATTACCTTAACTAAATGCTCCCAGTGCCTAACCATAACCTAAAAAAAATGATAGTGCTGTAGTTGTTACGAGCAGATATCGCACAGCAAGATCGGATATTTTAGCAAAAAAAAAAAAAGAGGAAAATGTCAGTGAACATTTTAGTGATACGTTCAGTATTAACATTTTGCAACTTGGCAGATACATTAATTAACAACATTTCCTCATTATATTGCAGCATGGCTCATTTTCTTTAAACTCTTAACACAAATACAAAAACTCACACAAAACCCAAAACTCCACAAATCAACATTACATTACATTCAAAACAATGTTAAGTCTTCAAATGACACACACACTCAAATGAATAGACATTTCTAAGAACCAATTGAACACTGATGTGCTCATTGGAAAACACTATGATGAGTGGAAAACACTACCATGATAATCTCATCAAACGGACTTGTACTTATATAGCACTTTAGAGATTGGTCTCATTCACCTCCATCTGGAGAAAGGGTTCAGTGTCTTGCCTAAGGACACTTCGACATGTGGACAGGAGGAGCCGGGGATCAAATTGCCAACCCTGGGATCCTGAGCCACAGCCGTCACTCCAGTTTCAATAGGCCTTTTTCATTTAAGCTATATATTGTACACACAGTAGCCTGTTGTAAACTGTTATGTTGTCATACTCAAATATAAAACACTCAAATACAAATACAAGATTAGAATGGTTTTTTTTAATTCTGAAATATTGTATACATCTCAGCAAACACAGTTGGATTTGTAAAGCGTTCTTCATACAGAACAAACAATAGAAAAAAGAAAATAAACCTGTATATACTGTAAAGAAAAAGAAAATTAGGCTGCATCCTGCCTGTCGTTTCTGTCTGGCCACCGGACCTCAACGACATCACAGACAATGTTCTCTCTGGCCAAGCAGCGGGGACAGTATCGCCTGACATGACGAATCTAGCCCTGATAGGCCAGCTATGTCATCACATGCTTTCTCCATTGCTTGTAGGGAGGGTGTGCGCTCATGGGGCTTGCGTTCATATACCTTGCAACGCCAAGCTGAAAAAAACTCCTCAATAGGGTTGAGAAATGGAGAATATGGTGGCAGATGAAGAACGTTTATTTTGAAGGAATCAATAATGTAAATATAAGTTCCAACCATCTTCCATCTTTTCACATACAGATAGGGATCTCTAGACCTAGACATCCAGACCAGCCAAACAATGTTGTCTCATTAAACTGCATTACATTTATTTAGCTGACGCTAAGTTAATTCAACCATGTGGATACAACCCAAAAATTGCAAGAATCATGCAAGTATATCAACTTTGTCAGTGGGGTGGGGGGTGTTAATGGGCCATGGAACAGATGAGTTTTCCATCTGCAACGGAATCTGAATCTGAATCAGAATCAGGTTTATTGCCAAGTGGGGGCCAGTTGCATAAACTTAGTTTAAGACTAGTCTTGGCCTTAGACTAGTCTTAAATCGTTGCATAAATATTAAGACTGACTTAATTTGAGGTAGGAAAGTTAGCCACCTTTCCCTCTGGCTAAGCCTGAGGTGAGAGCTTTGTTGCTATGGCAACAATCTTTTAGAACATCAGATAGAAGACAAAAAAGCACATTGATCGCATATACAGTAACACTGACTGACAGTCATTAGGCTATGTTACAAATGTCACCTGTGGTGCTGCTGTCTGTCATTGACAGCAGAGATGCATCAGGCGTTACCGGGGTGATCACCGAGGAAAGCTCCTTGTGTGGCACCGGTAACAGTGTGCCCTCAACTCCGCTCTCTGGCCTAAATGTTTCTGAACATCTCTGATGGTTCTAACGTTTGGTTCTTACCTTTTCAGTTATTTTCTCCCATACTTGGTGTCACTTCAGATTTTTGTTAAAGGGGCAATAGACAACTTTTAAGCGTTTACCCCCCCCCCAGTGTTTCCAAGTGGTATTAATGTGTCGCCGCTGTCACAAAGTCAAGCAGATCGCTTTCAGTTTCCCTAAGAGCCTAGCTACTACCAACAACACAGGACACACTGCATTTGTTTCCAATTTTCCATGAAGAAACGATCAACACCACTTTAGAAATAAAAGAGAAGAAAGAAGCATGTTCACAGAAGAGTAAGATGAAATTGTCATAATTTTATATTGAGTAATAACAGTTTGAGTGTTGCTTCACGCAAACAAGCACGTGACTACAAGGGGTTGGCGTAGGGGTGGAGGGGGGAATAGAAGAAAACACTGTCGTCTAGTGATCTCTAGGGTGGAGATCATTGGTCTCTGTAAATAATAATATAAAGAGTAACGTTAAGAGTCCTGACCTGCTCTATAGTGCCCTGAGATAACTTCTGTTATGATTTGGTGCTGTATAAATAAAATGGAATTGGTTTGTTTTCTGGCTACTAGCGGTAGCGTTTTGGACAGTAGCCAGGCTGGTCCAAAGCAAGAAATAACCATAAGAATCCCCAATCGCAGTGCTATGACAGAGGCAGAGTAAAACACCCGGTAGTCAGTTTGGAAACCTCTCAAGTCCCACAGCCCTCTCCATCAAGTGAATGCCACTCTGAGGTTCACTCGTTTTTTCTCATTTTTATCACTCTTCATAGTTACTCTAGTTGTTCACCATCCATCATTTCCACTAGGTGGGGATAACTACCAATAGCTACCGGAAAATAAAAGCCCTATTCCTCTTCTGTTTTGGTTGCGCAATGCAATGGTTGAGCCGCTTCCTTTGTGCCGTGAATCGAGCCTTCTTTTTCCCCGGCAGATTGTACCTGTGGGCAGACAGAATTGCACAGTGAAAGCGAGGCTTATAGGAAACCAGTCTAAGCGCCAATGGTGTCGTTATTTTATAGTCATTACACTGTGCAATCAACATTTACTTCATAATGACAAGTTAAAACAAAAAAGTTTTCGATTGTCACTTTAAGTTTATTAAAACTACAAAATAACACACTTTTTTCAGCATTGTATTCCTCCAGCAGGCTTTTAGCAGCTGTATAATGTCTCAATCTTCCGCCACTAAGTGTCGCTGTTGCATCCGCCATTTTTTCTTTTCTGTAAAGTGTCTTATTTCACCCATAATGCATTGCACAACGGGCTATCTAAGTCAGTCTTACATTAGTCACTCATAGGGAAGCTTTATGCAACAGGTAAATTTAAGTATCTATAGCAAGTCTGACTTAAAGTTATATTTAAGGTTTTTTTTATTTTTAGTATTTTTATGCAACTGGCCACCGGATTTCACATACAAGAAATTTGCCTTGGTATATTGGTGCATAACAATAAATATTGTAAGTAGAAAACATAAAGAAAGATAAAACAAGTACTGTTAGTCACGAAGCATAAATTGAAAATAGAAAATTGAAATTGAAGTTGTGAAAAATATGTACAATATGAAAAATGAAAGAGCTGTACAGTTTTGTGCAGGGATGTGAAAAGTATTTAATAGGGTGTGTGCAAAAGTTCACAGTGATGGCATTAAAAAAGTGCACCATCATTGTCTTTGTCAGGTTGAACTTCTTCAGCTGCCGCTGCTGTGCTGTCCTGATGCCAATGGGGAACTCGTTCCACCATTGTGGAGCCAGTACAGCAAACAGCAGACAGATTTTGTTGAGCAGTAGCTGGGGCCCCCTCGTAGTGAGGGAATAGCAAGGCAATTGGCAGTAGCAGAGCATAGTGGACAGGCTGGGGTGTATTGTTTGATCATGTCCTGGATGTAGGATGGGACTGAGCCATTCACAGCACAGTAGGCAAGTACCATTGTCTTGAATCAGATTTGAGCAGCCACTGGTAGCCAGTGTAAGGAGCAAAGGAGCGGTGTAGTTTCGGAGAACTTGGATAGGTTAAAAGACCAACCGGGCTGCTGCATTCTGGATGAGCTGGATGGCATATGCAGGCACACAAGCAAGGAGCAAGTTGCAGCAGTCTAGGTGTGAGATGACAAGAGCTTGGACCAGATCCTGCACCGTCTCTTTGATGAGGAACGGACGTGTCCTCCTGATGTTCTGGAGAATTAATCTGCGGATTGTTGCAGTGATGCTGGCAGTGAAGGATAGCTGGTCATCCACTGTCACACCCAGGTTCCTTGCATTCCCAGTCAGGGACACAACCCCACCACAGAGGAGAAAGAAAAAAACTTTTTGGGGTAGGAGAAATAAGTTTAAATTTTGTATTGAAAGACAGAGCTTTTAGCTGCAGTTAAGAAGGCAGAGAAAGAGGAGAGAAGAGACTGACAGACAAGGAGGTCCTCAGAGCACTTTCCACCATTTTCTTTCAGCTGCCCGTAAGGTGGGCCTGTCAGCATGCACTGAGTCAGACAACCACAGAGCTGGAGAGTACAAAGAGAGTATAGAGAAGAGGACAAAGTCGAGAGAAGTGGTTTTGGTTCATCCAAAGTGGGATGAATGCCGTCTCTCCTAATCAGACCAGGTCTTCTCCAGAAAGTCCGCCAATTATCTACAAAGCCCATATCATTACCTGGACACCACCTCGACAACCAGCGGTTGAATGATGACATGCGGCTATACATGTCATCGCTTGTAAGATTAGGTAGGGGCCCAGAGAAAACTACGGAGTCCGACATTGTCTTTGCATATGTACACACCGACTCAACATTAATTTTCGTGACCTCCGATTGGCGCAATCGGGTGTCATTACCGCCGACGTGAATAACAATCTTAGCATATTTACGTTTATCCTTAGCCAGCAGTTTTAAATAGGATTCAACGTCGCCCACTCTGGCCCCTGGGATGCATTTGACTATGGTCACTGGTGTCGCTAATTTCACGTTTCGCAAAATGGAGCTGCCAATAATCAGAGTTGGTTTCTCAGCGGGTGTGTCGCTGAGTGGAGAGAACCTGTTAGAAACGTGAACGGGTCGGTGGTGAACCGTGGGCTTTGGTTTAGGGCTATGCTTCTTTCGGACAGTCACCCAGCCTCCCTGGCTTCCCGGCTGCTCGGGAGTTGCCAGGAGACGGCTAGCAGAAGCTACCTCTGGTCGACTCGCACCGGCTGGGGGCTGGCTAGCTACGGCTGACTGACTCTCCATGGTGCGGAGCCGCGATTCTAACTCACTGAGCCTCGCCTCCAACACAGTGAATAAACTACATTTGTTACACGTACCATTATCGCTAAAGGAGGCAGAGGAGTAACTTTACATCTGACACACCGAGCAAGAGAGAGCAGGAGAGGGGGAGGGAGAGAGAGACGTCATCGCTAACTGAGCTAAAGTAGCAACTACTTAGCGTGTAAACAACTGTGGGATTAGCGGAAAGTTGCTAACAGGAGAGAGATATGAGTGCTTAAACAGAACTAGTGTATCCTTAAATGTATAGGAGGTAATTAACTGCTTTAGTAAAGAAAATATCAAAATTGACTGGGTTTAGCTGGAGCAGCAAAATTTGCAACCAGTAACACAGAAACACCGGCAACCGGAAATGAGACAATATGTTCACCTGAGCACGTCAGCAAAAAAGGTTGTGGCGGAGAGGGGTAATATACAGAAAAGAGAGGTTTGAGTGTGAAAGAGGGTAGGATATGAAGATGTGATCAGAGACATGAAGAGAAGTTACAGAAAGGTTAGGTGGTAGAGCAGTTCCTGCTGAATATAAGGTTGGGTTGGTTACCAGCTTTGTGAGAAGGGGGGAGGAAGAGAGGAAGAGAGCGAAAAAGATAGTAAAGGTAATACAAGTACAAGTGGGGGGCCATGGCCATGTTTGATAGGAGGACGTCTAATTCCTCCAAGAATTCACAGAGAGGACCTGGTGGGCGGTAGAGCACAACAATGTTTAATTTGACCGGATAAGTAATAGACAGTGTGAAATTCGAAAGAAGGGGTGAAATGTGGAAGCAGGTGGAGAGAAAATCTCCATCCAGAGATCGTAAGAAGGCGTAGCCAGAGATTAACTCAGTCTTGCAGGAAGCTGACTGGCAGTTCCACAGGCCCCCTGTTACAAGGTGTTGGGTGTGTGTGGAGCGGGTGGAATAGATAAGATTAGAGAGGTTACACTGATGCCGCGAGCAGGTGCATGGTCTATAGTTAGTTTGTTTCGTTTATTATCCCTTCAGAAATTCTCTGTGTCTGTGGCAACTGTCAGATAAACATTACAATTAAAGACAGACATTTAGCAACAAAGATCTCCACAACAACATCACCAATCAAGAATTACAACAAAGTACAACAAAATGCAAGTGACACACACCTCATATCACCAGGATTTGTTTAACAGAGCTTACTGGAAGGTATAAAGGATCTCTGGGCACGGGAAGTCTGCAAAGAGGGTACTCTGTACCTCCGTCCTTATTGCAACAACTCATATTCACCATAGGACTCCTGCGAAAGACTCCTTCGTCTTTGTGTGAGTCTTCGTATGATGACAAGGAGTGACATTTTAAACCCATGGTGCTGATTGCTCAATTGGCTACAGAAGTTCTCTAAAGGGACCTCTAAAGGGAGGCGTCCAGGAGGCATCCTAATCAGATGCCCGAACCACCTCAACTGGCTCCTTTCGATGCGAAGGAGCAGTGGCTCTACTCCGAGTTCCCTCCGGATGTCCGAGCTCTTTTCCCTATCTCTAAGGGTGAGCCCAGCCACCCTGTGGAGGAAACTCATTTCGGCTGCTTGTATCCGCGATCTCATTCTTTCGGTCACTACCCAAAGCTCATGACCATAGGTGAGGGTTGGAACGTAGATCGACTGGTAAATCGAAAGCTTTGCCTTCCGGCTCAGCTCCCTCTTCACCACCACGGTCCGGTACAACGCCCACATTACTGCTGATGCTGCACCGATCCGCCTGTCCATCTCACACTCCATCTTACCATCTCACTCATGAACAAGACCCAGAGATACCTGAACTCCCCCGTCTGGGGCAGTAACTCACCTCCAACCCAAAGGGGGCAGTCTGCCGTTTTCCGGCTGAGAACCATGGCCTCGGACTTGGAAGTGCTGACTCTCATCCCAGCCGTTTCACACTGCAAACCGTCCCAGTGCATGCTGAAGGTCACAGCCCAATGAAGCCAACAGAACCACATCGTCTGCAAAGAGCAGAGATGCTATTCTGAGGCCACCAAACCGGACACTCTCCTACCCCCCGCTTGCGCCTTGAAATCCTGTCCATGAATAATCACAAACAGAATTGGTGACAAGGTGCAGCCCTGGCGGAGTCCAACACCCACTTGGAACGTGTTTGACTTTGTGCCGAGAATGCAGACACAGCACTCACTTCGGTTATATAGAGACCGGATGGCTTGTAGCAGCGACCCCGGTACCCCATACTCCCGCAGTACCCCCAACAGGACCCCCCGGGGGGGACACGGTCGAAAGCCTTCTCCAAGTCGACAAAACACATGTAGACTGGATGGGCAAACTCCCATGAACCCCCCAACAGTTCTGCAAGAGTAAAGAGCTGGTCCACTGTGCCACGGCCAGGACGGAATCCACATTGCTCCTCCTGAATCCGAGGTTCGACAATCAGTCGTAGTCTCCTTTCCAGCACCCTGGAATAAACTTTCCCGGGGAGGCTGAGCAGTGTGATACCCCGGTAGTTGGAGCACACCCTCCGGTCCCCCTTTTTGAAGATGGGAACCACCACCCGGTCTGCCACTCCACAGGCACTGTCCCCGACCTCCATGCGACACAGAAGAGGCGTGTCAGCCAAGACAGCCCAAGAATGTCCAGAGCCTTCAGCATCTCAGGGCGAATCTCATCCACACCTGGCGCCTTGCCACCAAGAAGCTCTTTGACTACCTTGGAGACTTCTGCCAGGGATATGGGTGAGTCTTCCCCCGAGTCTTCAAACTCTGCCTCCTCCACTGAGGACATGTTGGTCAGGTTGAGGAGTTCCTCAAAGTGCTCTTTCCACCGCTCGACAACATCCCCAGTCTGGGTTAGCAGCTCTCCTCCCCTGCTGAACACGGCTTGGGCCCAGCCCTGCTTTCCCTTCCTGAGTCGTCTAATGGTTTGCCAGAACTTCCTTGAGGCCAACCGTCCCTAAAACCAGTCTGCGATGCCGAAGGTCGGCGCGCCCAGGTCCCTGCCCTTGCATGCTGCAACAATTTATGGTTTTATATAAATGCTAGTCACCAGTTTTTTCACATATTGCGTGCTAAAGCCGGATCATGTGCAACACACAGGGAGGCCTACCAGACTCTGATTTTTCACCAAATGCATTCATCTGCTATCAGGTAAAATGATAAATGGATCAAACTCCCCTTAAACAGCTGATGTAAATCTATAAACTGTGGGAGCTAACAGGGTGCAGCTTTGGAATTCGAATTAGAATTCAAATTAATTGTGTTTATAAAGGTTTTCTTTGCATGTGACCTTTTGTGTTGAATCTGCACAGTTTTATATGAGGCCTCTGACAGTATTGATAAACAGGTCTTTCACCCCCTCAGTTAAAATATTGATGTAATTTTGTGCCCTTGAACAGAAATCCTTTTTGCATTGTAGGTGTGGGTTTACAGTAAATATCTAAGCAATACAGCAGACAACAACACAGAACAAGACCCTGCCAAGGAAAATACAGCACACAGAATTAGAGGGACCAGCAGGAAACTGAAGAGATCAAAGCCAAAGTGAGACAGAAAAGGGCAGAGAAAGAACAGAGCAGAGTGTGACAAACCAGAAGAGAACAGATGTGATTAGAGCAGAGATGGACAGGAAAGAGAAGAACACATCCAACACAGTGCACATCAAACTTCAGCACAGCTCTGTCTACTCATCACAAATCCAAATTGCACTCATAGATGATTACTACCCATGACTTGATGACCCCTCATTACCATCATCCAATGCAGATCGGGTTTCAATCACATTAGAGGCAGCTTGTCCCTGCTTTAATCCGTCTGATTCAGATGAAGTGTAGATTCTCACTAAGCTGACTCATGTTTTTTTTTTTTTTTTGGTCTTCCAACATTCCATACATGATCACAGTAAAAAGAAGTCCACTGTATTCTCTGAGGAATAGTTTTCTAGCATAAAAAGGATTAGACAATTCATAATCATGATGTAAAACAGGTTGCATTCTGACAACATATGGAACATACTGCACATATTTATGCCATCTACAGTGATGCAAATAAAATAAGAAATGTATTCTAAAAATCCTGGAATAGTCCTAGCTCTTACATAAAGGCCACATTATTATTCATCACATATATTTCACAGTTTGTACAAAATGTATGCCGCTAAATACTGACTCCAAAGGACATAACACACACAAAAGCACAAAAAGGGGGCCTAAACTGAGAAACACCTGCAAGACCTGTAGAAAGTTTTACACATTTTTAGCCATGCTAGTGGCATGGCTCTAAAGACGGAAATGTTGGTCTGCCTGCCTGTCAGTCTGTATGTCCCACCACTGTGGTCCAGATATCTCAACAACTATTGGATGGATTGCCATGGAATTTGACATAGATAATAATGTTCCCCAGACGATGAATTGCAACGATTTTGGTGATGCCCTGACTTTTCCTCTAACACCACCAACAGGTAAGTGCTTTCACTTTCAACTTCATGGATTGGCACAAAATTTGGTACAGATATACATAGTGCCCTGACTTTTCATCTAGTGCCATCATCAGGTCAAAGTTTGCACTGTCCAATATTTTGGGTTATGACCAAAAACCTGCAAAACTGATGACATTCCCGTCAGCCTCAGCTGATCCTCTTGCAGGTCATAGTGGTTGAGAGTCTCCCTGCTCCAAAAGTGCCACCCCTAGCACAAACAGGAAGTGTTGTGCTGCAGCGCATCAAACAGTCTAGTCTCTCCTCCTCCATTATTCTACACACACAAGAGACAGGAGACGAAGTCCAGCTGCCACGGAGAAGAAGAGCTGCTACGGGAGCCGGGATGTACAAGTAGGGAGAGAGTGGAGTTTTTATTTATTTTTTTGCCTTGTAGATACAGGCACAAGTGAAACAGTTAAAACTACAGTGCAAAGCAAGCAACAAACTAGTAAATAATGTCTGTAGTTGGGCCAACAGGAGCGGCGAGGCTGGAAATCGGACAATGGCGTGAAGTGTCGTGGGGCGGCACGTCGAACAGTTCCGGCGCGCACCTAGCCGCCACCGGTGTGGGTCTGTACATAGGAAATAATAGGGGTGGCTGTTATAACGGCCGCTGTTCGACGGTAGTGTGGTTTGGCTTTCAGTGCAGACATTGGCTGTTTGGGGCAAATAACCCAAGGCAACAATATTGAGTGTTGATGGTAAATGTAGTCAATTGAAGTAATACATTCCTCAGTGAGTGCTATTCAGTTTTATTTATATAGCGCCATATCATAACAAAGTTATCTCAGGGCACTTTTCCGAATAGAGCAGGTCTAGACCGACTCTTTATATTTACAGAGACCCAACAGTTCCCACCATGAGCAAGCACTATGCGACAGTGGCAAGGAAAAACTCCCTTTTAACAGGTAGAAACCTCGAGCAGAACCAGGCTTAAGGTGGGCGGTCATCTGCCTCGACCGGTTGGGTTGAAGGGGGAAGGGGGGAGCGGGAGAGAGAGAGCAGGAGGAAAGAGAACATACAGCAGCACAATACAGCATAGATATGGTAATGGAATTGATGTTAACACCAACGGAAACAACACTAAGAGCAACATTATAATAGCAATACTAACAGCAACAACAGCAATAGCATCAGCGGGTGCAGAGCAGGAGCACGGGGGCAGCAGGCGGCAGCAACCACAGACCCAGACCTCCACAGCTCCAGAGGCAGAAACACCTGCAGAAAGCAACAGAAGGGGAGGGAGAGAGAGAGAGAGAGAGAGGAGAGAAAGCACACAACTACGGGAAGAAGTTGAATTAATAACAAGCATTGATGTGATATGAGGGCGTACAGATGGAGAGGAAGAGGAGGAGAAAGGAGCTCAGTGCATCATAGGAAGTCCCCCGGCAGTCTAGGCCTATAGCAGCATAACTAAGGGGTGGCTCAGGGGTCACCTGAGTCAGCCCTACTATAAGCTTTATCAAAGAGGAAAGTCTTAAGCCTACTCTTAAATGTGAGGAGGTTGTCCGTCTCCCGTGCACAAACTGGGATCTGGTTCCACAGGAGAGGAGCTTGATAGCTGAAGGCTCTTGGCCCCCATCTCTACTTTTTAGAGACTTAGAACCACAAGGAACCCCAGACTCTGGGAGAGCAGTGCCTCTAGTGGGGGTAATAGGGTGCTCATGATTCTAAGATATGATGGTGCCCGGACCATTTAGGGCTTTGAAGGTGAGGAGAAGGATTTTTAAATTCTATTCTGGATTTTACAGGAGCCTCAGTGAGAAGCTAATATTGGAGAAATATGTTCTTCTGGTTCTGTCAGCAAACGCGTCGCTACATTCTGAATCAGCTGGAGTATCTTAAGGACGGCTTGGGGCAGCCTGATAATAGAGAGCTGTAATAGTTCAGCCTAGACGTATCAAAATGCATGGACTAGTTTGCTTCGCATCTTTTGAGATAGATGTGCCTGATTTTGCAATGTTACGTAAATGAAAAAGGCAGTTCTTGAAGTTTGTTTTATTTGGGAGTTAAAGGACATATCCCGGATCAAAGATAACTCCAAGATTCCTTACGGCCTCGCTGGAGGCCGGGCAATGCCATCTAGGAGAAACCATATCTTTAGATAATGTGTTTCGAAGGTGTTCGGGCCAAGCACAATAACTGGGTTTTGTTGAGTTTCAACATCGCAGTACCGGTATCACCAGCAGTCTCCAGTTCCAAGGCATGCCTGAAGTTTAGCTAATTGATTGGTTTCATCTGGCTTGGATCGACAAATGCTGTAAATTGGGTACCTATTAATTAATATCTGCATAACAATGAAAATTTATGGAGTGCTTCTAATAATATTGCCTAAAAGGAAGCATATACAAGGTAAATAGACTGGTCCAAGCACAGAACCTTGTGGAACTCCGTGACTAACTTTGGCGTGCATAGAGGATTCATCATCAACGTGTACAAACTGATATCGATCTGATAAATAGGATTTAAACCAGCTTAGTGCAGTACCTTTAATGCCAATAAAATGTTCTAGTCTCTGTAATAGAATGTGATGGTCAATGGTATCTAATGCAGCACTAAGATCTAGTAAGACAAGTACAGAGACAAGTCCTTTGTCTGATGCAATTAGAAGGTCATTTGTAACTTTCACCAGTGCTGTCTCTGTGCTATGATGCACTCTAAATCCTGACTGAAAATCCTCAAACAGCTTGTTGTTGTGTAGAAAGTCCCACAACTGATTGGCGACTGCTTTCTCAAGGACCTTAGAGAGAAAAGGAGAGTTAGATATAGGTCTATAATTTGGACAAAACTCCTGGATCAAGAGTGGGCTTTTTAAGAAGAGGCTTAATTACAGCTACTTTAAAGGACTGTGGCACATAGCCTTTAAATAAGGACAGATTGATCATATCTAGTACATAAGTGCTAACTAAGGGTAAAATTTCTTTAAGCAGCCTAGTTGGGACGGGGTCTAAGAGACATGTTGATGGCTTAGATGAGGAAATCATGGAAGTTATTTGATTACGGTTGATGGGAGAAAAGCAGTCTAAATGTACAGGTTTTACAGTTGTTTCTAAGGTTCCTGTGTTTGAAGATAAGTCAGTACCAACTGAGGGCAGGAGGTGCTGAATTTTTTTTCTAATAGTTAGAATTTTATCTTTAAAGAAGCTCATGAAGTCATTACTACTGAGGTCTATAGGAATACATGGCTCAACAGAGCTGTGACTCTCTGTCAGCCTGGCTACAGTGCTGAACAGAAACCTGGGGTTGTTCTTATTTTCCTCTATTAATGATGAGTAGTAAGCTGCTCTGGCATTACGGAGGGCCTTCCTATAAATTTTAAGACTATCTTGCCAGGCTAAACGTGATTCTTCCAGATTGGTGGAACGCCAATTCCTTTCAAGTTTTCGCATGTTTGTTTTAATTTGCGGGTTTGCGGGTTATACCATGGAGCTAACCTCCTCTGTTTTATTATCTTCTTTTTTAGAGGGGCGATAGAGTCGAGTGTTATTCGTAGTGAGCCTGCAGCACTATCAACAAGATGATCAATTTGGGAGGGACTAAAGTTAGCATAGGAGTCATCTGTTACATTGAGACATGGAACTGAATTTAATGCCGATGGAATCACTTCCTTAAATTTAGCTACAGCACTATCAGATAGACATCTATTGTAGGAATGTTTTAGCTCTTAATGGCGCAGTAGTCCAGTAATAGGGAATTCAAAAAAGTTAATAGAAAATGGTGGTCTGATAAAAAAGAATTCTGTGGAAAGACTATTAGATGTTCAATTTCAATCCCATAAACAAGAACAAGGTCGAGGGTGTGGTTAAAACAGTGAGTGGGTTTATGTACACTGACAGAAGCCAATCGAATCTAATAATGAGATAAACGCAGCACTAAGGCTATCATTTTCTACATCCACATGAATATTAAAATCACCTACAATAATTATTTTATCTGTTTTAAGGACTAAACCTGATAAGAACTCTGAGAATTCAGATAAAAATTCAGAATACGGTCCAGGAGCTCGGTACACTATAACAAATAGAATTGGCTGTACTGTTTTCCAGGTTGGGTGTGAAAGGCTAAGAACAAGGCCTTCGAACGAGTTATAATTTAGTTTAGGTTTAGGTTTGATTAATAGGCTTGAGTCGAAGATGGCTGCAACTCCACCTCCTCGGCCTGTGCCTCGAGGAATGTGAGTATTAATGTGACTGGGGGGAGTGGATTCATTTAGGCTGACATATTCATCTTGACACAGCCAGGTTTCAGTAAGACAAAATAAATCAATATTATGATCTGATATTAGATCGTTTACTAGAACAGCTTTAGATGAGAGAGATCTGATGTTTAAGAGTCCACATTTAATTCTCCTATTTTGTTGTACTGTTGCAGTGGAGGTTTTACTTTTTATTAGGTTTTTATGTGTAACTCTTCTTCTGTTTACTTTTGATTTAAATAATTTAAGTGGTCTGGGGGCAGACAAACTCTCTGTGGAGTTTAGGGTGGGTAACTGCTCTAATGGAAGCGCAGAGAAGCGTGTAGGACTGCAACTCTGCCTCCTGGTCTGGACCACAGACTGTATTAAGTCTATGGTCTGAACTCTGAGCTGTCATGGCTTTGGGCCACTAATAAATTCGGCCAGATTTCTAGATATGAGAGCGGCTCCATCCAAAGTGGGATGAATGCCATCTCTCCTAATCAGACCAGGTCTTCTCCAGAAAGTCCGCCAATTATCTACAAAGCCCACATCATTACCTGGACACCACCATTATCTGGACTTCTATGTTATTAATCAATAATGTGTACTAATTATTACTCGGCATTAAAAACTGTTACTAATCAATTGATCAAACTATTGATGTAATCACATTTCATATGCCCTTTTCATGTTTATTCGACAAGTCACACTCACAGACAGTTCAGTTGGAGAACACCCTGTGCCTGGGTGAAGTTTCCTGCTTGCAGTCACAGCAATGATTAATGTTCCTGCCCAACATCTTTGCTCTGTATCTGATCTAAAGGTGACCCTTTTAGAGGTATCATTTTTTAAACCTTTATTGTTATACAAGTGCGATTTTTATTGCAGAAGGATGTTTTTGATAAACTAAACAATTTAATATGTGGATTTTTTAAAAAGAGAACCACCATCTTATAACTTACCTATATTGATACCACTTTCTAATAAGATACCCTTACAGTTATTATACTTATAAATGGTAAATAATGTATTTATTAGTGGTTAATAAATAATGCTATAGAGTTAATGATCTGATCAGTTATAAGCCATTGTTGAGAGCAACTTAATAAGTTGTTAATTTATGGCTTGTGGTCCAGACACTCTGCAGTTTTCACAATCTGTTAACCCAAAAGTTGTTCTTAACTGAGCTATAAAGCATTAGTAAATAATTAAATGGATTAATCATTATTAAGCCATTTGTTAATACTAGTAAGTGGTACAGTTATATGTTATGAAAAAGTACAAGTCAAGATCCCACTTAAAGTATCCAATATTTCCACGCCTCTCTCACGAACCCATACACCTGACTTTTCTCCCACTGTGACTTCTGCAGACTCCTGCTGATGCCCTTCAGTTCAGCACTGAGACTCTGTGTCACTGTACAGAAACGTGAAAGCACACTGCATATCCATATGCCTTTACAGTCAGTGGCAGAGAAGTGGGCCAAGCGCAGGGGCAAGGTGGAACCCAACCGACTGATAATTAGTTGCTGCTGGCAAGAACCCCAGAGAGGATCGGAGGGTGGTTGTAGGGGTGGGGTTAGGGGGGAAGGTTATGGCAGGGTTTTGGTGATAATGGAAAAAAGGAGGTCAAAAAAAAAAAAAAAAGAAGAGAGAGAGAGCACTGGGGGCACTTCAAACGACATTGAGGTCCCAAGTAAAAATAAACAGCTTGCGCCCCTCTCAGCACACCCCCTGTTTATAACGACAGCCGCTTGGGGAACCCCGCCTGTTTACTTTCCCTCTGCCGACTCATCTTAAGTCAGGATGGCATGTTGGCGTTATTGTATACATCCTCTCACACACTCACTCGCTCAGGGCTCAGCTGCCACTCCACTTCAAAGACCCGGGGCCTGAGAGGGAACAGAAGAGATATTAATGGGTATAATACCAGCATGTCCTTGTGCAATGCATGTGTGTGTGTGTGTGTGTGTGTGTGTGTGTGTGCAGGCCTAGAGTCTCTCTATGTCTCCCTCTGTGTCACACACACTCTTCCATTGCTTGGGGAGTGCGGTATCAACATGTCAACATTAAGGAAAGAGAGCTATCAATAGCTCTTCTGCCAGTATTATTGTCCCATCCATCATTTTGACATCACACCACTGAAGGTGGTCTCTTCCCAGCTCACACTGATGACTCAACCGCAAAGAGTTTTTAAATGAGGATACCTTGAGGCCGCAGCTAGGAATCTGCAGTAACCCAATCTGCACTCCTGAAGACTCGGAGGATGTGTGCTGGCCTCAGTGTGTACGTGTGGGGGGGATACTGTTGACTTGCTGTGGGATTATTTTTGGGTTAGCTGCTTACATTTGACAGCAGCGACTGTCCAGGATGACGGTGGGAAATTGGCTTTCCCACTTGGTGTGTAGTGCATGCGTGATTAACCCACAGAGAAAAAAAAAAGATTGCTTGGAAGTGTGTTTTTACATACATGTATGCATGTCTGTGCATTGAGGAGGGGGTTCAGGTACCTCTCTGGTGGTATTTAGCCCCTTCATTTGTGTGGAATCCAGCATCATTATCCCAAAGTGTTGCCAGCTGGAAGCACTTGGGAGTTCCCATTTGAACTCTATGTGTGTTCTGAAGATGTAGAAAGAGCAAGAGAGCCGAAATGCTCTAATGAAAGCTTACGTTCTGGTTCTCATTCTGCCTTGATATTCATGAGCGGCGGAATCTGGCACTGTCTTGTCGATTAGCTAATAAATTGTACGGCCACAACAATGCCACCCAAGGCTACAGAGCCTCTCTATGAATTAGTTGTAATCCAGTGAGCTGGAAGTGGATGATGGTGGAGGTCCAATTCAAGCACACTGATAGTAAATAACGGCCAAATAAATCTGCAGTCAATTAGAAGAAAACTTTAAATGTTTCAGTATTTCCCTCTTGCCTAAATTCATCAACATCAAAAATGTTAATTATTACCAGTTTTGATTGGTGGGTGATCATTCAGTTGATGCTCTTGTGGGAATTGGAAAGAGTGAACACAGTAAAGTAACAGGGATTTCTAGATGTTGATACTGATCAAGTGTATGCTATCTTATGTCCTGTAGTGTCACAGTTAACCCCTAGGCCACCAGAGCACCAATGCTCCTGTTCTTTGCCTTGTAATCAATCATCCTTTTAGCCATGCTGGCAGCATAATTCTTAGTATGGCAATGTCAGACCACCACTTTGATCCAGACTTTAAATATCTCAATGACATTCACGACACCCAGAGGATGAATCATAGTGACTTTGGTGACTCCCTGACTTTTCTCTATCTGCCAGCAGTTCAAAGTATCTCAACTTCTATTGGATGGACTGGTACACAATTTGGTACAGATACATACAGACCTTGGTGATCCCCTGACGTTTCCTCTTGCGTCACCACGAGGTTGACATTTGTAGCTTTCAGTGAAATATCTTAACTATTGGGTTGTCATGAAATTTGGTACACACTGCAATGACCCCCTGATGTTGAACTGTAATCACTTTCATGATCCCCTAACTTTTCATCTAGTGCCACCATCAGGTCTTTTGTCTCTAAATTGAGGATAGGTGAATCAACATATTTGGAACTGAGTACGATAACAATCAGTTTATCTGATTATAATGCACCATGTGATCCCTGACAGACCAATTATGTGCAAGTTAACTATCCTTTAAACTGATTGAAAAAGTCCTCAAAAGGTCAACTTCTTACTGTTTATCTGGGATCACAGATAATTACAGTGTAGTCACACAGCTTTACAAGCATACCCACATTTACTGTAAGAGATGACACAATATGTTTACCACTAGATGGCAGTGTTGATCTAGTTTGACATGTTCCTCCACCTGTTCCAGGGTTTGCTAAGCAGGTCAAAGTAGGTGACCATTGATCAGGGCCATATTAAGACACTCAAAAATGGTCAAAATTGACACAAGGCTAGTACAGAAAAACTGGTAGACTGATCCCAGGGATAAAAAGCTTCTACGCTGTGATTTGGGGCGTCTGTCATCCATATAGCACTCTGCAGGTGTAAATCCTTAAAGATAGGTAGTTGTTTCTTTGGATTGACCAGGAGGGATTCAGTTTTGTACGTGTAAACCTGTATTTGTGTTAAGGAACATAAAAAAGCAATGGTGGTCCACAAGAGCTACGTCCTGGGCAGATTCCAAAGTGAGTTTTTCTATCCAGCTTCAGCAGGTATATTGATATTTTCTAAATCAATAACCTGAAATATGGTCTTCAGTCAATGTGGTGTTGATGTTTTCTGTAGGGTTTAAGTCTCAAGTATCTAGGGAGAAAAAGTATTCTTTGTCAGGCCCAGTGGTCAGCTTTCCGTAGTCATTTCCGTTCACAAAAGGGGTATTTACCTTCAATATGGTTTGCATAAGCTGTAAGTAGGCTCAGGGTGGGTCAGTAATTACAATGCAATTCAAAACCAGCCCTCCCATTACTAAAAGGATGTTTCTTCTCACCAGCTGAATAATATTAAATGGGCATAATGGGTGGTATGGCTCACACCTTTTCTGGGAAAATGTTAAAATCTCTGTTATAAGATAACACACACTGGCTCTTAATGTTCAGATAATGTTTTTGCTGTTTTGTTTAAGGAATTAAAGCAATATTATAAATTTATTTCATTCCATTTCACTCAACAAGAGAGTACGACACATAAGTGGCACATACAAAGTTTTGGGTAACACTATGGGAAATTCACTTGTTCAATTGTCCAGCCAATTACTAGATTATTACATTGTCTTGTTCATTGTGGTCTCTTTCAGTGTAACATGAACCATTCCTAAATGAGACTAAATGCCCTCTGATTCAAACAAGTTCATAGCAGTGTTCCCATGGGGTCAACCCGTTGTGCAATCTGAGCTGAAAAGCATCCCATTTGGCTCTCCCTTTACATTCAGATCCTATTGACAAGTGCGTGCAGGCAGGCATGCAACCACATACACACATACACACATACACACACACACACACACACACACACACACACACACACACACACACACACACACAGAAACCTGCCCCCTTTGAGTCTAAACCTCTATAGCCGTATATGTCCCTTCCCTAATTGGTGGTTCTTCTTTCAAAGGAGTGATTATGTGTGTATGTGTTTAGAGGCGTCCTCTCTGTGCAAGGCGTCTCGATTCAGTCCATCTCCAACGCCAGAGGGGACAAAAGAGGCACCCGTTCCTCCTCTCGGGGCGAGGGGCCGTTGACACCAATAAATCCCCCCTTCCACTTCCTCCCCGGTGTGTTGGGGTTATGTCAGGAATGTCCTGGGTCCCATTGTCCCCTGGTGCTCTGTTTTTGGTAACCCATCACCAAGCATTCTCTGCTGCTCACAGTGCCTCCTCCCTCCCCCTTGCACACCAACACACACACATGAGCACACACACACACACACAGACACACACACACACAGACACACACACACACACACACACACACACACACACACACACACACACACACGTCCACACCCCCTGGGCTGTGTGTCCCCTGGTCCCTCACTCTGAATAGACCACCTCAACTGAATACGACAGACAGGGAGGCGTCAGGACATCAGGTTCAGCAGCCCAAGTCGTGCATGGCGGCCCAGTGGGGAAAATACAGCCAGTTATTTTCACCTGTTTGGTTCCCTCGCACTCTTTGTCTTATGGGAGAAAGAAAATAAAACAATGGCCTGAGTGTTTTAGACTCCACTCTTAATGCGTATGCTGTCCTTTCAGTGGGATCGAGTGCACTGCCCTCTTCACCCCTTTTATAGTGATCAGTGTTAAAGGACACATCAGTTTGATACTTTTACACTGTTATATATCATTAATCTGTCCTGTGTATGGTGTTCCAGAAGTTATTTTGTGATGATTTCTGCTGTATGCCACCTGTCTCATGTACTGATCAGTTGAAAACACAGTATTGGAAAATCTGCTTTTGCAATGGATTTCATCTTGTATAATGGTTAATTGACTTCACTGAACAGAAGCTTTACTGGAAATGCTGTATGTCAACATGTTTTTTATCTAGTCATCAGCAGGGACAGACAGATACACTGAACAACAAAATGGAAAAGTACAGAACTGCTTTGAGGGATTGGCTTTTTCTTCTGAGGCTGTGTGTAAATATTTGCAATGTTAGTATGCTCCGATGTACATGACATTTTCAATTTCTACTCCCATGTAAACGTCACTTCTCTCTCGTGTACCTCATCTCACCAAGATCCATGTCAACAAGTTCAAGATTTATTACCTCTAAATTCAGGTGGTACAGAAACAGAATAAAAACACACAAAGACATAATTGAAATTAAAGTACACATGCATGAAATACATGACATTATTATAAAACTGCACTACATCTAGTTGAAATGTATTACACGTAGCCATTTGGTAGCAGCCATTTAATTCATCGTTCAAGCACTACCTTGATCATTAAATAACCTTATTGCTCAGGGGAGAAAAGATGAATTAAACACACTTGTTCTTATTTTTAATCATAAGCTCCTTTTTTCTGACCGCTTTGGTGGAACCTGTTATGAAGAGACTCAACAGAATTACTAAGGACTGACTTAGACTTCCTTAAATTGAAGTCATTACACGGCTCAGCAACTGACATGTAATCATGACCTATGACCCTGCTGTCTATCACTATCGTGCACTGCAGTTTTTTTCTGTGTGTGGTCATGTTTTTGTGTAGTACATGTTGCAAGGAACAAATACCAAAGCAAAGGACAGGACAGTCAGCATTTAAACAGTGCAATTTCCTTAGAATAAATCACTGCACTTGGCTGATTGTGTCAATTATATGTCATTATCCCAATTTCTTCTTCTTTAACTTGTTTAAAATCATCATTTCCATTGTGTTGCCTTCAAGAGCCATCAAGTAACTGGTCAATTGATAGGTTCCCCATTTATTTTGCAGATGTGACCAGGAAGGAGTTATCTGCCATCAGAAATCCCTATTTCGCTGTATCATCTGCAAAATCTTTTAATCCAAGTACATTTCCTCATCTCCCTCACTCTCTTTCTCTCTCTCACAAGCTGTGTACACACATACACAAATCTCTTTGGTTGCCACATGTCACGCATAACCATTCAGGACATCATGTGTCCATTCATTGCGAGCCCTTCGTGCATTCATTCAGCCTCTGATAGCGCACACACTCTCTTCTCTGGCCTTATTTTTAGCTTCATCTGATCCATTCACTCCAATCACAGGAGAGCTAACATCACATTCTGATGTTGCTGCTTCCTCGTGTCACCTGGCTGCATTAGAGCTTGCACTACTGCCAAACCCCAAATACCAGAGGTTTGATTTGTTGTTTGGTGGGGGCGATGTATGTTTTCTGTGTGTGTGTGTGTGTGAGAGAGAGAGAGAGAGAGAGGGAGTAGGTGGGTTGTACACATGTTACGAAGCGAGGCGCCATTGCGGCCTAAAAAACTATTAGGCTCTGTAAATACACACTGTGGCGAAAGTAAACATTCTCAGCATGCCATCTAGGCGCACAGAGGGGTACTGGGAGACAGCCGCCGGACAGGCTGTGAGGGGGAGGTGTATATGTGAGTGTGTGTGACTGTGTGTGTGTGTGTGTGTGTGGGTGTACAGCGGCAATCAGTGAGCTGAGAGGAGATGGATATGGAAAATATAGATTTTAATAGGGGGAAAACTCAAGTGTGTGTATTTAATCGAGCCAGCGCAACCGGGATCAAGTTGAGTAGTCAAGTAAACAACTTAAAGATAGTTTACCTGCGTGTGTTGTTATGACGACCAGGGAACAATTATGTATCAGGAGCACTCTGGGAACACCTCATGTTTGTGTGGGCTGGTGATGAGTGCTGTCCAACTGTGAGTGTGTATGTGTGTGTGTGTTACAGAGAGGGAAAGGTTTGTGTCGTGTGTTTTGTGCTGTGAGTTTTTTCCTTGTTGTACTCACTTTACAGGGGGGTCAGTGGGCTTAAAACAGTCTACATTTTGTGTCCCATTTGACAGACAAGCCAGGTTTCTGATTTTAGTTTGATGAGGTAAAGATGGTAAAGTCAGTAGTGGTTAATGGCGTATTTGTGTTCATACATTTTTAGCCCCAGGCCTAACACTTTCACAATCTGTGACACTGGCATGTACCAAACACGGTCCACAAACTTTAACATGTGTTTCCTGGGGTGTTTCGAGGGGGAAAAAAAGTGATAAAAAGTCAAATGAGGCTGTTCTTAAAGAGATAAAAACAGCAGCCATTGATGCAAAGGGACTATTTTCTGAATCCGAGACCCATGCTGGCAATGGGAGAAAGCACAAGTAACCATGGAAACAGAGCTCAGAATATGCACTATTCCCAGCCCTGCAAGTTCCACACCACCCACAGCTCTATTTTTAGGCCTTACTTTGGGCTTACAATATCTGTTACATCTAACAAGAGTTAAACTGAGTAATCAGCAAACATGACTACAGAAATGTGACTCTGACACTGTGCATCTGATTAAAAGGGTAGCAGCATAAGAGCATATAGGACAACCAGGCTCTTACTGCAGGCTTTTGACTGCCATGTGCTTAATGGGAGCTCCAAGGACACAAATAAAATATACATAATTTAGCTGCTTATTACTTTTCAAATCACTTTATAATGAAAAAGTTAAGAGTATAAAATAGTAGACAAATAAGATAAATTGGGCTCAGTAGGATTACAGCCACAACAGCAGACCTGTAAAAACAAATAATTGTGTGCATGGAGAAATGTTTTAAGAGAAAGAGCCAGACTTTTCCACATGTGGCAAATAATCCCTAAAAACTAACTGCCAACCAGTGTTGAGAAACTAAAATTTTAATAATACAGTCCTGCGAATGATGAACGTACTCACAACTCTTTGTGGCATTGCATGCATTTCCAGTGCATTACCCGTCTGCTTAATTGTCATAAGCACCACTTGTTGGCGATGGCTGGAGTTTGATTACAATCACCTGTTATTTGACTACAGTCACCTGTTGTTTGCAGGAAAAGATGGCTGCTGTGTTGATGTAGCGGCATGTTATGAATTCTGTGCCCGCTGCTGCTGACTCCAAGTCAGGTTCGTGAGCTCTTGCAGTGATGGATGGTTGACATCAGGATGGGCGGCTGATCTCGGATCAGTCTCAAAGCACTGGAAGTGTGTTAAGGGGCATATATGAATTCCTTGAAGAAGACTTCCCATCTTAAACACTCACACACACATAAACACAGATATGAATTTCAGGCATAACATTGGCGAGAGAACACTGTAATTAACCAACCAGGGCCTTGTGGTGGTTTAGAGAGTGACCAATCAGCTGAAGACCACCAGGAAGACTGTAATGGATCTGTGAAAACACACATCCATGCACTCACACCCCATCGCTGCACACAAACATCTACAGCTTCTCTCTCCCACACACACACAAACACACACACACACACACTACAGGCACACACACCTCCAGACACCACAAGCTGGGGGTTGGTGGTCTGACGGAATGCCGGGTATCATCTGCGGTGACTCCATTTATGTGTGTGTGTGTGTGTGTGTGTGTGTGTGTGTGTGTGTGTGTGTGTGTGTTTTGCCCTCCCTCCCCTCAGTGCTCCATCTAATACCCTGTCATCATCAATAACCTCAGCAGTGCTGACTCACTGGCTTTTACAACCACGGGGTTTGGGCCTTACTTACAGCCACAGACCCTTGTCTCCATCTCTGTCTGTCTGTCAGCCCCGCTGCACACATGCCGAAGATATGCGCGCGTGTGCCTGTGGCTGAGTGTGTGCATGCGTGCAATCAGCATACACCCTTACTTACACACTTATTCTTCGCTGTAGACGTGTCCACACACAGGTACGGATGTGTCTTTGGTCAAACAAAAGTCACCGCAGACCCCTTACCACCCTCCCCGTGACGCACCCCAATCATTCCCAAATCGGACCACAATCCATCATAATAATTGACTCTCATCAGGAGACAAGGCCTCATCATCTTCACCACAGAACTTACAACCCCTCCTCCCCCATCATCCCTATCGTAATTGTCTCCAGGCCTTTATTTAATTCTCCTTACACAGGCAGCAAATATGTGTTTTATCTCATATTCACATGATGGTTTAAATATATATAAAACAATGTTTATTATTGTGGGGTCATTGTAGCTCACTTTGTCAGAGGTCTATGAATGTGGAGACTGTGTCCGACTACAATGATGCTGAGCGTCTGACAGGGTAAAGGCCACCACTGTCTTGACATTTTTATGAACAGTATGTGAATGCAGGTTGCTCTGATGTGTCAACGCTTCACATGTGGCGCTCTGATGGCGTTGATGGGGAGACATTTTCCCATTTTTCTCAGCATAACGCGTCAATCAAAGATCTGTCTGTTGCCATAAGGACTGTAAATTTACATGAAGTGAATTTTATGATGAAATTTTGTGATTTGTTGATAAATGAAAGTATTAGGCTTTATGAATGGTGTGAAGCTGTGATGTAGTCAACATAGCAGCTTTGCATGAAGTGAAGACAGGAGTCTCTGACAGTTGTTCATTTGAGGATTGGCATTTTTCCCTGGATGTAAGAAAAAAAGCCACACAGTCCATATTTAACCTACAACCGTGTTAGATGCTTCTATATTACCTCTGTATCCAAAAGGTTTCTATTTCTAGGGGATTCATTTAGTGGATGTACAGTGGATTTGAAGCTGGGGATGGATTTGGAGCAAATAGTCCTGGTTAGAAGAAATGTGAGTTTATCTTATCAGACAACACTTTCAGGACAGTAATGAGTTCTAAAATAATAACCCCAGAATACATAATTTAACACGTGTCCAGATCATACGTAGCTACAAACACAAAAGGACAAACATTAAGTCTTGGACCTCCATTTAATCAGGTTTGTGTGCAGGGGAGTTGTTTATTTAATATCTGGCACTGTCAGTGAACAGATGATAAGGATAAAAGTCATACACGATTAAAGTAATTATGCGTATACAGGGTCAAAATGGTGTTACTTCTTGTAAATTAAGTACTTTGCTGAAATTTAACTATTCATCGTTTTGCTGAGGACCCCCTGGAATCCCCTTAAGGGCCACCTGGCGGTCCCCGGACCCCACTTTGAGAACCACTGATCTGACTGGCTGGCAGGGTCTGTTTCTAAAAGGTGCACACCTAACTGGCTAGAGCCAGGGCGGCGTATTGCCTTTCACACGCTTCTAAAATACTCTCCGGGCAGAGCCTGAAAGGGTTACTGTTTCCCAAAGTGCCTCATTCTGCGCAGTCGAGAGGGGGCGGCTGAGTGGCGCCGTCGAGTCAGAGACGCAGTTTCTAAAAACCCCGAGACATCATCAAGAAAGAAGCTGACAGTAAGGAAAGCAGCCCCCCTCCTGCTCCTTCTCCTCTTCCTCCTCCTCCACTGGCATGCTGCCGTTCTTCTCCTCTGCTTACCAAATCCCCTCAGTGGTTCTGTCACAATAACCGGGCGGCAAGTGTCAAATCCAACTCTGCCCGCAAAAACACAAATCACTTTAACGCACACAAGATGCGCTCAGTGGAAATACTACACAAGCTGCTTTTAGCTTTCAGACATTTAGTCATAGCTCTGTTTAAGTCGTTGATTGTAGTCAAAGAAAAATATAAACACTATAAAAACCCCCTACTTACAGAAAATGACTCCTCGCTTTGATTTCATAGGACTTAATTTCCCTGCGCGTCTCCAACGCGTTTAATTGGCCATATCTCTTTAACTTGCAGACAGCATACCCCAGCTCTCCAATTAATAGTCTGCTAACGTCAAAAACAGTTGACCATTGTTTTATGGGCTTTGTGTTTTTTTTCTCTCCAGGGCGGTCAGACTTGAATAGGCGCCGGTCTGCTCCAGTCCACCTCTATACAAATACCTCAGTGGAACTTGTGTGGAGCTTCCAGAGTAAAAAGCACAGACCCCAGACGCCCCTGGCTTGCGCATATACGCTCGCCATTTCATCATCTGACACTGTTTGAAATGTCTGAATCATATTTTACCCATTATGTTAACACCTCGGAGCCCTGAAACGAGCGTGTGCGTAGACAGGGGAGATGAATGTGCGTGGCCTCTCCTCTCTCTCTGGCTGGGACAAATGAATGCCAGTTCTGTGGAGGCGCTTGAGGTATGTGTTGCGCATTACGCAGCGTAGTAAATCAGCCCTTTCTAAAATCACTGTGACGGCGTGGAGCGTCAGGCAATCCACACAGAATCACTGAAGCTTGGACTTACTGTGCAGTTAGTAACGCCACTCCACTTCGTTGCCCGGCCGTCTACACTGCAAAAAATATCAGTCTGGCAACGTCTTAAATATTTTCATAAAACGTGGCTCAGTTTCACTTGTTACCAATTCAAGAAAACTTACATTAGACATGGTTATGACACTTATTTATAGAAATCCAAATGAAACAAACAAGTGAAATAATATCAACCATCAGCAGACTTTTTCTTGCAAGGAAAGATTTTGAGACTGAATGAGACACCATGTTCAGATGATATTTTTTACAGTGTACACGCCCCCCTGGATATAGACACTCGTTGTAAGCAACATGGCTTGACACTAATACACGTTGAAAAGATAGACTTTATTGCTAAAACGTGTAAACATAACATGTACACTGATATGTTTTATTTTTTATTTATTTTATTAACTTTTTTTTTTATTTTTAGAAATATTCAAGTAGACATCTTCCATATTTTTTCTGGTATACTCTGCTATTCTCTTTCCTTATGCTCTATACTCACAATCGTTAAAATAATAAATAAAACGTACAGATTTGTTTATTTCTACAATACTATGTATTCCAAAAAAGCTGAGTTCACGCCTTTATATATATCTTTAACCTCAACTTTTTTTTTTTTTTACAATTTAATTATTATTGATATTAATATTATACAAAAACTCTAGGCAGCAATGCAGTGAAATAACAGTCAGCATCAATGTTCAGTTGAAAAAAAAGGTCACCTCTTGGAGAAGTGTAGCATATGCATTCCATCTTCAATGTCTCATAAAAATATCAAAAAAAAGCTCTTCCTTATGAAGTGCTCGTGTTCCCCCAAAAACACGTTTCAGGGTTGAGAATAAAATATGGTCCTGGTTCAATTAGAAAAAATAGCTGCATTTTTCTTAAATATGTACAATGTTGGTATTTCACTTAAAATGCTATATAAAAAAATAGATTTGCTATGGTGCCCACCTCTGTAGAGAGTTAACAGTGCAATAGAAACCGTATTTCCAGTCCACTCCCCCCTCGACCACCACTATTTCCTTAGAGAAAATCAGCATGAACACTTGCACTCTGAGATGATTGGGTATTGCACCTGTATCCACGTACAGTATTTCTGTCTTAAAAAGCCTTGACAATACCACCGGAGGAAAATCTTGTTGATTGACTTGACGGGTTTGCAAGACATCCCCTCAGGGAAGGAGCAAGAGCGCTCAGAGAAACAGTTTCCCTCCTTTATGTAACGTGGCCAGAACCTCACGCCCAAATCCTTCCAGGTGTACACCACTGGGCAGTGCGTATAGGTCCACAGCCATTGCAGAAATTTCCTGCGGGCTTTCTTGCCCACTTTTACCCGCTTTCCATAGGGGGTCTCTGTGAGATCCAGCTTTTTAATCTCGTTAGGCATGGGCCCCTGCAGCTTCACCTGGTTGTCTGACGCGGTGAGGTTCACCAGCATGGGCGAGCTGATGGACATGAAGTTGGGGTCAAAGTTACTGCCGAGCTTTTTCCTCAGAGTCCTCTCGACCAAGTCCTGCTCCCGGGGGTCGTACTCCGGGTCGGGATCCTCCTTGAGGTCGGGCACAGGGAGGTGATCACTGGGCGACGGACGGAGGCGAAGGTAATGCTGGGAAACTCCAAGGTGAACGCACACCAGCACGTAAAAGAGTAGCGTGTGTGAGAGACCCATTATTCCTCTTGTTTTACGCACCGGCTCTTCTCGCGTAAATAATATTCAATTCTTTTCCCGGTTACTGTATTCTCTGCAATGAGCAGCCCGGGGCTTCATAAATAGTAGAAGTTCAGTCACCAGCAAGGCGATACTTTTAATAGACCACGTCGGGTTTGAATGACATGGAGCGGAGTGCTTTGCTTTTTAGGGCTCCTTCAACTTTGCAATTTGCCCACTGATGCAAACCTGCAGCGAGAAGCGGTGCCCCCGCTTTGCAAAAAGTGTTTAGTCTAAACAAAAAAAGCACAAAACAGAATGGGGGAAAAACTCTATTCACGCTCTCTCCGGCCTCACCCCGCTCCCTTGGATTCACTATGGGTTTCTTTCGGTTGTCATGGTTACCCCGGGGACTCGAAGCCACGACGAACTGTCTACACTGGATGACAGCGGCCGAGGCGAGAGCTGCATGGAATGAAGTGTTTTCTAAAGAGACAGAATAGATCCGGAGCGTCCCGAGAGAGAAGGGCGCACAAAAGAGTACTTCACCAAGTTTTAAATGTCACGCGCCCGGCAATGAGGGCTGCCTTGGCCAATGTTATTTTTACGCACGGCTTTTATAAACGTGGCTTCTCTTAACGTCGCCTGACGCTCTCAGGATTGACAAGGTCCCTGGGCGCACAATCCATGGACTGGGGAAATGGTCTCTGCAGTCAGTCCCTTGTGGTATTCCAGCCGTTGATATGTGCACCTCACTGAAAATATCCAAAAAACTTAAGAGAAAGCGCGCTGCAGTGGGATGCAAACTCAAATTATGAAATAACAGCCATTTATCTTTCCAGAGGATGTTCCAAATCACAGAGCAGTTCTTTACATAAAAGTCTCAGGCTGTAACATTCCCACAAAACTCTCGGCTGTGCATGTAATAAAAACGCTGAAAAGCGGCGTTACAGCAAATTGCAGTGTCAGTGCATATCAAATGCAAACTGCAGAAAGCCAGTAAACGCTGTTAGTTCAGAGTTCCTTTCACTGTGGCATTGCTGAATCCTCTCAGAAAAGCTCCAGGTCCCACTATCGCTGCATGACGAGACAGTCCATAATCTGGAGCCTTTTTGCCCGGTCGATGCAAGCGTTCAATTCCTGAGGGAGCGTCTCTACTCCTTTGATAACTGGTACAGAAGCTCCTACTGAGTCGCTCCTACTTCAGGAGTCTGAGAGACTTGGCGCTGGAGCGTTTCTTTGCTTAGGCACACTGTGTGTGAGTGTGTCTGTAGCGAGTGGTGCTCAGTCCCAAGTTAAATATCCCCCTCCGATGGTACAAAGTGTCAGAGGGGCCTGCCCACCCCGGCCACTTTCACTATGATTGACAGCCCCCCCCCCCTCCTCCGGGCCACCCCCTCCCCTCACAACGTGGAAAATATCAGCCACAATCACAACGATCAACTGGGTCCTAAAGCACCAGTTTTATCCCGTATCCCGTATTATAGTGTAATATTCCACAACATGAAGTTTTATGCGTATTACAGAATTTCTTAATTCTAACACACACTTTAAATGCTATAGCAACTGTTTTCTCCTGCGCTTTCCGTCAGCAGAGTGTCTGTGATGCACTAATAGGTTCAATACGCTGTCAATATCCAGCTGAAGCGTTTAAGAGTTTCCTTGGCTTGAACTTTCCCATGAAATTGATGGGAAACGTTTAGTAGCTTGTCTACGGAAAAGGGGCATCACATTCCACCTTTGTTCGTCAGCATTTGGGTCTACACAGGAATTGGCCCGTTGAACTCAGGGGTCACAAAATAGGCGCGTAATTAAGGGCTATAAATGGCCATGGATAACTAAGCGGTACCTTTCCCATGCTAAGCAGTCATTAGGCCACGCTGGACTTTTTACTTTAGCTTGAACTATGTTGGTCCTCCTATAATGCCACTTAAAAATGATTCAGGCAAGTTTAATTTATTGACTATCAAGTTAATGTGTTTAAACATTTTGTTTAGCCATAATAACCCATAATTAACCCACAAGTTGGTATTCAAATACCAATTTCTCAATTTTAACGCAGAAGAAACGGTGGTAAAGTTGACCTCAAGTCTGATCAAACAGCAATAAATTTAATCAAAACATTTTAACTTTTTAATATCAAAATCATACATAACTAACAGTTTTTACTAATTATGTCATTAAAATCAGTCAGAAAGGGTAGTTGAGCTTAGTTTAGATGAGTTTACCCAATGAATTTGATCCTGGCTTTAGGTTGCTGTTTTTATCCTGTGTAGTTTGGATAGGCTGACCAGAGTTATTTGGTATTTCAACTTGTCATTGTGCTTGTCTTTTGTAGTGGTCACTAGAGGGCGTCGATCCAGCACCGTGTGGACCTGCAGCCAGGGGCTCCCCAGACTCTCTCCCTCACTGTTTGACTACTCATGTTTGAGTGCATGGGGAAGGAATGTGCACTCATAGTTATGGTGCAGCTCAAATGAAATTGCCAGCTTTGTGATCAAAGATCTGAAACCCAAATGCTGGAGCCATTATGGCAAAAATGAAGTAATTAACCTGAATCATCTCCAATAAGAGTACAATATAAAAACAAACCCTCCTGTTGAAGGATGGAAGAACTTTTATCACAAGAAGTGCTCTAATTTTAGTGTCTGGCACGATTAAGAGACTTCATCAACCAGTCTTAACTGTATAAACCACATCAAAAGAGATCCCAGCAGTCCTTTGCATCCTATGAGTAAATTCCTGCTGACCCCACCAACTTGCATGCAGACACACAAAGTCATAATCTGGTTAATGATTAGGGTGCCAGTGTAGACAGAGCTCAGTGGGCAGCGGGGACAGTAAGGCTGAGCTGGCTACTGTAGAACTGGCCATTTCCATTGTCTTCCTCCACAGGTCTTAAGGGGGGTGGACTGAGAGAGAAAACCCCATACAGGGAGAGACACTTCCCTTCCTCCTAGTCCTAGTCTCCTAGTCTACCCCCATCCCCTGGCTAATTACTGGAGATAAAGACAAGAAGAGGAGTGGAGGGGACCGGTGAGCACAGTGGGGAGGGGTGATGGCGGTGATGATGTTGAGTAAGTGGGGGTGAAGGCAGAGGAGGTGGTGGGGATGAAGATGGCGGTGGTTTCAGCAAAGGGAATGGGGGGGGGGAGCCGCGGTAGTGGTGGTGCCGGATGGCAGTTTGCTGTGGAATGGCTAATTAAATAATGCCATAAAAGGACCCCAGCTCGCTTTAACGAAGCCCGTCAACCTCTGACGAGTGGGGCTGGGGTGCTGGGGTGCTGGGGTGGGGGTTGGACGTACCATGGAGGAGAGAGGTGGGGTTGGTGCTGAAAATTGGGCTTGTATAACAAGGGGACTTAGCTCTTTGGTTTTGCAGTGATTGTTCACGCTCCCTTAGGTCTCAATAGGGCGCATGGTGAGGGTACGTTGGGGGGCAGCCCTTAGGCACAGATAGGACCCCCTTCTCCCCTTCTGCTGTGAATGCTATACACACATACACACCAACACGTAACACATACACAAACACATACACACTCTAACACCCCCACGGCTCTATACAAAGGCCTCTACCCAAGGTCCAGGCAGGAGCTTATCCAGTGCAGGGGCACAGCAAGGGGCAGGCCTGGCCAGACTGGCTGGCTGTGCCCACTGGGGGCTGGTAGAATGGCACAGGGGGGTGGATGGAGACGGACAGCTTGGAGAGGAGAGAGGGGAGTAAACAGGAGATCTCAGAGACCAAGACAAAAACATCAACAAGCAGAGCTGGGCCGATAAAATCAACATGTTTTTGCATTTCATATCTTTTTCTTGCTGCATTAAATGAGTTAAGTAAGAAGATAAGGAAAGTTAAGGAGTTTGGCAGGATGCAGTGGCCATTTAGAAATAGTTCTGAGTGGCAGAAACAGTGCAACTTTGAAATCCCCAAGCCCCCCTCCCTTCAAATCAACAGATATGCCTGGAGCACGTCTCCTAATTAGTTTTGTGTTGTGGCGTCTCCAGGAGAACCCTCTCTGTTGGACCTCTGGCAGGCTGGCAGATTTCAGAATCAACCAGAGTTTTTTTGGAAATGTCAAGAACTGCAGAAATAGGTTTTATATATTAAAGTATTTTTAACAAAATATCTCCAAGAACCCTGAGATTGGAACCACAGCATATTTGCTTCTTTGGTAAAATCCAGTGTGATAGCCCACTTCAATATTTTTGTTGTAATAGCTGTATGAAAAAGATGAACTTATTGTATCTTTGGATTGGCTAGATAGATACCTCTTGTCTTGCATACATATACACCCCATGCCACAACAATTCAAAACAGAGAGGTTCACAATGCAAATAAATAGCTTTCCACCATTTCCTGTCAATATTTTATTCCCTCTATTCCCTGCTGCCCTCGCCATCTTCTCCAGTCTTACTCCCTTCTTCTCTCTCCTCCATATTCGACTCTGTCTCCGAGCCTTAACCCAAAGCAGATGGCTTGGGAAGCATGTCAAAAATCTGTCTCCCGTTAACGCTACTTTTGAAGCCCCCTCTACATTTTTTTTTCTCTCCCCTTAAAATTCATCATAAAGTTATTTTTGCAAAATACCCAGTAAACAGCATCAAAGTGATATTTTTCCCCTCTCCTCTGATGACAAGGAGAAGAAAAGAATACGGCACCAAGTGTATAGCTTGTCCCCGTTACTGAAAGAATGCTACACCACACTGATGTGCAATCTGAAGTCAATCTGGGCATGGCCCCGCATCCTTTGTTTCTACTATGGCATTCCAGTCGTGATGGAGAAAATGCTGCTCGATGCTTGATCACAAGCTGTGATTAATGGTGATCATATTGTAGATGGCTCGGTGGCTTTGTGATGTGACGGTGGGGCCCACTTTGAACTCGGGGGACTGATGAACCAAGCGAAGCCAGAAAAACATCACTGTGGCACACATACACACACACACACTCTGAATAAATATTTTGTTTTAGATTTTATACATGTTCAGTCAGTCATTACTAGAGTTGTACAATACTTTGCCTGTTATGGAGATCTTGTATAATAGCGCATGTGCAAAGACCAGGGGTCGAAAGATTCTTTTCTATTCTACTGAAGTATAAGTCCTGTTACTTGACTTAAATGATATTTTTGCAGTTATGACAACTATTCTTACAGGTAATAATAACACTGTTCTCACCAAGGTAACTGCTGAGATCTGGGATTGCAGTGACATCGCTATAAGAAATCATAAGGGGCAAGAAAAAGGAGCAGTCAGACTATCAGGCTGGTTTTAAACCAATCTCCAGGTTAGCCAAACTTATTTTATGAAGATAATCGAAGGCCAATTGTTACCCAAACTGTCCACAGTTCACAGACTGTCTTCCTGGTTAAACTTTGACCTGCCATACTTTCCACAGTAAGGTGCAATCCTGTTCTTTGCAATAAGGGATTAAGGTTTTACCTGCAAACAAAGTGGTTTATATAATCTGGCCAAACTGTTGGCTTTTACCATTCTCACCATCTTAGTTTAGCTTGTTAGCATGCTAACATTTGTTAATTATCACTAGACATAAGTACAGCGGTTTAGGGAATGTTATTACCTTAGCAGCTATTTAGTCATAAACCAAAATATTTGACAAATTGAAATTTCGACCTGATGTCACTAGATGAAAAGTTAAGGGATCACAAAAGTGATTGCAATTCATCCTGAGGGGAAAATGAATGTGTGTACCAAATGGCATGGCAATCCATCCAATAGTTGTTGAGATATTTCAGTCAAAACCACAAAAGTGAACCTCATGGTGGCGCTAGATGGAAAGTCAAGGGATCACCAAAGTCATTAGGATTCATCATCTGGGAACCATGAATGTCTGTACAAAATTTTGTGCATCTATCTGGTAGATGTTGAGATATTTTACAGGAAAAGTGAAAACTTTGACGGTGAGGGAAAAGTCAAGGAATCACCAAAATCAGCAGAATTCATTCTTTATGAACCAGAAATGTCTCTAAAAAAATGTCATGGCAATCCATCCAGTAGCTGTTAAGATGTTTCAGTCTGCACCAAAGCGGTGGGCCGACCAACCAACCAATTCACCCGACAGATGACTGAGTAGTAGCACTGTAGTTACATTTGGTCAGTGTGAAAAGTGTGAATGTGACAAATGTGTGTGTGTCTATTTAGAATCAATGTTTTGGGCCAGTGGGGTTACATGGAGTTAAGGACTGTTAGTATCCATAAGCCATTCCCCCCGTTTTCTTCATGAATCATTACTATTCCTCTGTAATGATGTCCGGCAACTTTTAATTGGGGAAGCTGGTGTGACCTCACAGCATTCCAGGGTGATTACCCTTATTCACATCTTACAAAGTTAAAATAAAAAAGGATCTCAACAGCTTGGACCGTCCCGTGCGCTTCATCTTTTCTTCTCCTTTCGTTTTATTTGTTGCATCCCATTTTAGAAGAGTAAGAGAGTGCCCCTTTCCTTTTTCTATTCTCTGCATCTCCTCCTCCTCTTGCCCTCCCTACTTCCCTCCTTTGCCCCCACTGCGCAGGGAGTGATGAGGATGGAATTAAATTGATCACCGCCTTCCGGAAAACAACAGGAAAAAATAGTGCATTCCGAACGCCAGGAGGGCGTTCCCCCTGGTCTTCCCTATGGCAGGATGACATCATTGGCCTGCTGCCCAATTCCCACCATTCACAAAAGGGTCACTGTTGCCTTCTCCACGGTGGCATAACAGCCAAGAGAGGAAGAGAGACAGAGAGAGCAAGACAGAGAGAGATAGAGAAAGAAAGGGGAAAAGAAAAGGGATGCCAGCAATGTTAAGACCTAAAGGCCTGCGCTTTACACACTAGAACACAAACACACAAACGTCTTCAGACAGCCATGCTGACCAGTGCTCCACATTCCTCTGGAAAGACTTGGCCGGTTGAAGACATCAAGCGGTGTTTGAATGGATGCCATGGCAGAGATATGAGAGCTGTGATAGTGGAACATGCAGAATATCACAGTTTATTTGGACAGTTAAGTAGTGTGTCTTCGCTACACACTTCTCCTCAAGATTCAATCATGTCATTGTAATCCACTTGTAACACACTCTACATGCTTGTTGTCATGAAATAACTTCCTGTGCTCTTGGTTTGCACAAGACGACAAATGGAAAACTAAGTACAACGGAATAAAGACTTCAGACAAAACACACTTTGGAATGAATAGGTTACTTCAAACTCCACAGTTCCACTTAAAAAGATCAAATTTTAAAACACAATTGTGTCAAGACAATGTCATTACTCCTTTTTTATATCACTAACTAAAGAGAGATTTGATGAAAAACGCGACCACATGTCTTTCAGAAGCTCCGTCCAACTTAGGTAAACCCTGACCACAAGTACTGGCAATTCAGTCATTCTCCCAACCACTAAGCCATTGTGTTGCCACAGGCCATCTTGTCGAAATGAAACAGTTTGCCCACAGCCACTGACCACAACAGATGTTCCTTTGCCTGACACTCTCCTCAGCATGTGTGTTCTGTTGAGTCTAGAGCCAAGATACTTTCATAGACTGGCACTGCGTAACAAAAACAAAGGGAGGGAAATTCTACGATGGCGTCTTCATTGGTCTGTGACAGGATTCAGATTGAGGTAGCCCTGTTTAAACCTGGCAGCCTGTTAAACCGCATTAAAAACTCCTGTGTCCTGGATGGAATACAGTCAAATAATCCCCGCAGGTTGCACAGACACGATGGACCGCATCAGTGTCACGACCTGAACGAGTCCTGCCACCCCTAACCCCAATCAAGCATGTCGACAAACGGGCAGAGCTGGCCCCTGCTGCCCTTTGGCCCTCTGGTATGTTTGTGGAACACGCGGGAGGGTAAGAAGGTGACAGCCTGCCGAGATGCCAGGAGGACTGGGAAGGCTTTGGGAAATGTCTCGCCAATGTGTGAGCGCGCACTGCCGCCCAGGGGGTGCCTGCCTGCTTGGGAACCGGACGGAAAGAGACGGGGGTTTGACAACAGGCTGAGTGTGCGCTTAGAGAGATAGTTTGTCCAAGGGATGTACCAGATGTTGACTCACACTGGTTTGCTAATCGGGAGCCACAAGCCCCTGGAGCCATGAGTAAACAGGAGCGTCTGCCTTTCTCTGTCACCACAGGGAAATTGAACTGGGCTTGGGAGGGGGGGGGGTACATATGAAAACTGAAGGAGAGTAATGAAGTGACAAAGTCATGAGAAACTGCAGTGGTGCTGTGGTTAAAGAACAGCAGAACAATAAAGGCCTAAAGCCCCCTTAGACCTCAACCTCAAACTGCTTATGTCTCAATCAAGGATTAAGGTGGGGTTTTTTTTAACTGGGAACTCAGTGGGAACAGGGAACACCCATTCCCACCCACCTGTCATTGTGAATAAGAATCTCTTCTTAATTGACCGCCTGCTGAAATAAATGTTAGCGAGGGAGTAGCTACAGACAGGACAATTAAAATGATTGACAGGGTTTTACAAAGCTGAGAAACAGTGCTGCATAATGAAAATTATGATAGATTTCAAAAATGTTGGTAAAAAATAACATTTTTGTTATGCTAAAACTGTGACTGGTAAAAAAGAAAAGTATAGTTTAAAAATATTCAAAATACTGAAAACCAACAAGGCCTTCTCCAAGCATTCCCATATGCTCTCACAAGTCTGTTGCAATCTTTTATTCAATTAGATGGATCAGATTATTATAATTTAACTAATCCATTCCCAGAAGTCGGCAGACAGTTTTCTGACTGAACTGAAAACCTTCAGCTACTGGCACAGATAACTATGAAGCAGGAAGCAGACAACAGATAGCACTCTCCATACGCAGAGCAGCAGACGGAGGCTGTTAAACGCATTTACACTCCAATAACTTTCACAAGTCAGAGGGCCCATGGAGAGAGAGAGAGAGAGAGAGAGAGAGAGAGAGAGACGGCAAACTGCCTGGCCAAGTAGATCAACAAGGAGCTATTGATACCAGAGATCTGTGCTGGTGTCAGTCTGAGAGCCAAACAGGATCACAATTGTGGTTTGTGCCAATAACCTTGTTGACCTTATTTAACCTTGGATTTGGCCAGTTGAGAGCTCAGACTACAAGTGTCCATTCACAAAGAAAATTGGGAAATCCATGTTTGTGTGAGAGCACTCTGAATCTGACTATTGAGATACACTATATGGCCAAAAGTATGTGGACACCAGTTTGTCATGGTGTGGAAAGAACTTGACTGGCCTGCACAGAGCCCTGACCTAAAACCCCATACAACACCTTTGGGATGAACTGGAACTGTGAGCCAGGCCTTATCATCCAACATCAGCGCCCAACCTCACTAATGCTCTGGTGGCTGAATCAGCCCAGTATCCCAGGGATTGACTTTCATATTGGAAGATTCCACACTTCACAATTTACGTACGGTGCCAATATTAAGTGCCAGTACAGGAAGTAGTGTGCCTTTATGTAGCAAAGCGGTAACCAAGATCATTTCCCACCCTTAAGTGTTTAAGTTGCCTAACCTTAACCATACCTTAACCATAGTTCTAACTATCTCCAATAACATAATAATTTCCTTAACCATATCATAGTTGCCATGCACAGACATTTTAGAAAGCGAGAATTTAAAAAACATTTGCATTGGCTGTTGTGGAAAGCCTTTCCAAAAGTTGAGCTAAAGCTATTATAGCAGCATGCTAATGCCCATGGTTTTGAAATTAGAAGTTCAACAATCACATATGGTTGTATTGTTCATGTGTCTATATACTTTTGGCTATTTTGTATATACTTTCTGTTATTTTGGTTTTTTTGAGACATGCAATAGATCTTATATAGGCCTCTATTGTAGGTTATTTACTGCTTGTAAATGTAGTTCTGAGGCTGTTCAGGTGTGCGATAGAGGATGTCATGGCGGACATGAAAGCATAATGAGATAGAGAGACAGAAAAAGAGGGACAGAATTCAGGAGCTGTGCACCTTTCTCAGTCTGTCTGGTAACAGTGTGTGTGCATGCATGAATATGTGTGTGTGTGTGTTTGTGTGTGTGTGTCTCCTCTCCTCTCCTCAGGCCTGGTGACTCTCTGACTGGCTCTGGCTCCACCAGACACCCCACCCCACCGCACCGCTCACACACAGGTGCTAGCAGGACAGCTGGCTGCTCGCTTTGTGCGTAACATGTCCGGTGAAGTCTTCCCTATGCATGTATCACTCATTAATCATATTGAATTGTGTGTGTACTGATCATATTTGATGTTTATTAGATGTTGATGCAACTATCTGCACCAGGCTAAATAGAGCAGCTGCCATGTTCATTGTTTTGTAAACTTGGGGCTGATATGATTTCCTAAAATTAGTTCAGATCAGTTCCCAAAACTTTTCAACATTTGCCTTTACTGACCCATTATATCACAATATGAACATTTTGTGTGTGTGTGTGTGTGTGTGTGAGAGAGAGAGAGAGAGAGAGAGAGAGAGAGAGAGACACACACACACACACACACACACAGAGAAACCGGTGATCCATTCGGCTCCAGACGCTATTTACCTGTGTGTTTGTCTAATATTTGGTCAGTTGATCCAACTATCCAGGTCTTACATCTTCATGCTGGGCTGTGGGTAGACACACACAAACACACACACACGTGCAGACACACACAGAGCATTATAATGAATGAGTCTGACATTAATCCATAAGGGTTTGGTCTTCAGCAGGGCAGGGCTCAGGGCCTTGAAGACGAAGCCGAGATGGACATGTGTGATATAACACCAGAGAAGAAGAATGGGGGAGGATGATGGCAGGTTCGTCAAACAATCTGGTCAGTATGAGTCATGAAGACCCCTAAGGAAGTCCATGGCTTTCAGTCAAATACAAATTCTGCACAGCACAGTTGTCTATGTATTTGAGTGACGGCTTATTTATTTGCATGTGTGAGCGTGTTGCTAACAGTGTGTATGTCAAAAAGCGTGTCTGTACAATTTTGCATGTCTTTGTGTATATAGTGTTTGTGTTTAAGTGTGTGTGCAATCAGCAAGTCTGGAATGTCTCAAGACATCGTGAATCCTGACGATCAACATTGTGATCCTGTGTTACATGTGCTGCATGCTCAGGGCGCGTTTACCCAGAGTGACTTAGACCGCCTCTGTGGTGGTGAGACGAGGGTCTCTTTCATGTCTGACAAAAATTACATGGAAGTAATAATACTTAAGTTTCAAGCAATATCAAGACAGAGGTGGCATTGCATGGGAAGGGATTTTATTCTTTTGGAAGGTTAATCAAAAAATGTGTTATATCTCAGTAGTTTCTGTCCAGTAGCCCTAGATTCATTGTTTCATAGCTTTTTAGCAGTTCAACAGTTTTGAAGTAGTTAGTGTGTGCTGTCCCTGATAAATAAATATCAAAAGGGAATTAAAGTAAGTAAAGTAAATACACACATCAGTTAAGTGCAAGTGTTTCTCTGTAGTACTAATGTGAAAAATTACTTCACTGAGACACTCCTGTGGAAACATTTGAAACAGCTTAAATGTCTTAAAGTGCCGATTCTTGAGAAAACACACATGAATGTAAAGTTGTAAAGTTGAGCACTGAACGAAGCTGAAGTGGCAGTTGAAACAGAAGTACTGGGGGAAGCTGAAGTGCTTCTGTACAGAAGCACTGAAAGAAGTTGAAGTGGCAGTTGAAGTGGGAGTGAAGAGGTAAATGTTTCAAAATCTATCTATCTATCTATCTATCTATCTATCTATCTATCTATCTATCTATCTATCTATCTATCTATCTATCTATCTATCTATCTATCTATCTATCTATCTATCTATCTATCTATCTATCTATCCATCTATCTATCTATCTATCTATCTATGTGTGAACACGACATAGCTCAGGTAAAATGCTCAGTGTGTGTGTGTATGTGTGTGCCCGCAACCTCCCCCCCGCCTCCTCACTGCATCCAGGGGGATTTATTTGACCCCTTATTGCCAGCGGTGAGCCTGTGGTGGAGATGAAAGCATGCCTTCCCAGTGTGGCCCCAGTTTCTATAGCTATGGACACAGACTCACACTGATCGGGGACAATAGAGGGGCCCTGCCACTCGCCCCTGCCAGAGCCCTCTCCTCTCCCCACCCCATCCGTCACCGCAATCATATTTTCAAAACAATAACACAGCCAGGGGGGTGGGCATGATTGAAGTGTGTGCGTGTTTGATCTGTTGGTATGCGAGTGTGTGTGTGTGTGTATGTCCTTTGTGTGTGAGTGCATGTGTGTTGTTACTTTTAGTCATGCGTTTGTTTTATCTGAGTGTGAACATGCTCACTTGACTTGTGTCAGAGTGTCTGTAGGTCCGTACATGCAGTCGGGAAGCAACTGTGTGCACGCATACTTTTGTGTGTGTGTGTGTGTGTGCTGTGAGCCGGGCCTTTGATGGCGTGGCTGGAGCGTGCCTAATGTGACTGCTTGCTGGGGTGGGCTGGGGTGGGGTGGGGTGGCAGCGTTGAGCCTCCTGCCCTCGTACTGTCTACCCTGCCGTGGCCCAAGGCTCCCCCTGCAAACTTGAAAGGACCAAAGGAATCCCCCCCTAAACCCCCTGACGCCGCCCCCCCACATGTTTTCAGAAGGCATGACATCATCCTTTGCACAAAGGGGGCTGGAGCTGGGGTTAATATGGATGTATGTGTGAATGTGTGTGTGTGTGTGTAGGGTACAAGCCCATCGGTCACAGCATTTGGCTGAAACGAAAGATTTGTCCTTTCTCTTATTTCCTCTTGTTTTCTGGATTCCCCATTTGACTCAAACTAGCAGTCCGACTCCTTTTTGCAAACATTTCCTCCTTTTGTTCCGAGGTACTGGAATCCTCCAAGTCCCCATGCGCACACACACACACACACACACACACACACACACACACACACACACACACACACACACACACACACACACACACACACACACACACAGCCGAGCTGGTGTTTTCTCTTTCCTCTTTCCTTGCTTTTTCAGACCCTTTTATGTCAATGACTAACATGGATTTGATCCTAAATGTCTGGGGAAAGAAAATAAATTGCTTTCAGGTTGTTTGCCAGGCACAGGATACTGAAACTGAACGCAGAATACCCTCAGCTAGCCCTTTACTGCCCCTTCCTCCTCTCATCTTTGTCTGCTTCTTAGATTTTTTTGTCATCAGTGTTGGCTCTCCTCGGACCAACGCTCTGGCTCCTCTGCATGCACCCAACTTGCACTGCAGACCCAAGCTGTTGTTTTCCCCAGCATTAAAACACAGGGTGGGTGAGGGAAGTTTTGAGCACTTTCAAACAAACCAGTGTGGTTCATAACTGTGCAGACGATGACAAATGGTTGACACGGGAAGCATCGGGGCCTGTAGTTAGACTCCACAAGGATGTTGGATGAATTGGTTTTTCTTTGACCTCCAACAGGAGAAGTTTTATGTCAAGATGTGACTGTTTTCCATTTTACTTGGCCCTGTTTTTGGGTGACAGGAGGCACCAAACTCATATAGGTTCCCATTAGAAAAAACATGTAGGTGATGTAGGTAGGTGATAAGTTAATGATCAGATGTCCCTGTGGAGTGTGCATACTTGTTAAAAATGGATACTTCATTGAATTGTGAGTCAATTATCTCCTCGGTTTTCATGAGCTATTTTGGCCAGTTATGGTTAAAACACATTTAATGACAAAAACAGCTGGAATTAAAACATAAACAAGCGATTTAATCAGATCCCATTTAATACGTTCTACTCAAGCAAGTAATCAAACTGGATTACCAAATGAGGGCCAGATGACTGAGGACATTTAAGAAGAAAGAAGACATTCTCCTGTCAAAGCCTTGATTAGAAGGTGAGAATACACACCTTTGTGACAATGGGGGCTTGTGGAAGGCAAAGGCACAGTCAAAGCCACCAGCATGGCTAATGTCATGGCCACTGAGTTGTAACTGACACTCCCAGCACACAAACACACACACACACACACACACACACACACACACACACACACATGTAAGAGTTAAGAAGCAATCAGGTTTTGCATTTCACAGACACATTCACACATAAAATGTACACATGCATTCCTCACACACAAATTTCTTGATTACTTTTATCTCCTTCCTCTCTCTCTCTCTCTCTCTCACTCCCTCTCACTCTCTCTCACTCTCGCTCTCTCTCTCTGCTCTTACAAGTGCTGCTTAGAGGTGAGGGCTCGTCGCCCTCGCCTGTTTAATGGGCCGTCCGTTTGCCAACTGTTCCTTTAAGGGGGCCGGTGCGTCAGGCGTCAGAGCCGGGATTTGGGAGGGAGGGCCGGTGCCGCTGGATCAGACAGATGGAGGGGGGTCCGGCTCCATTCATTTAGCTCTATGAGAACAACAGAGCCCCACTTCAAACAACAAGGACGCAACCTGCTGGCCCCAAAGTCTGCGAACACATACGCAGGCATCCACAGACACACACATGCTACAACACATGCATGCTTGTGTTCAAACACATGTGCTTTTATTAGAACTTTGTGTTTGATTTGATGTGTCTTAAATCTATAATCTACCTCAAGGACATCAACTCAACACCCAGAGATAAAGTTGTCACTGTTGCTTTCCACACTGCATCTGCAGCTCTTCTGCCACCCTGACACACACTTGCATGCATGTGCACACACATATGCCCCACACACTACACACATATGCACAGGGGGGCATAAAAACACAGGCTCCATGGTGCCCCCCCCCCCCCCCCCAGGCCCTCCCTCCCTCCCTCCCTCCCTGGGACTCCCTCCTCTGCTACCACCCAGCTCCCCCCCGAATTCACTGGCACTTCCAGAAAGCTCCGAGGCGCCAGCGGAGCGGGGCTCATCTCTTGGGAACAATAAAGCCAGATCTTCATAAAAACTTCAAAAAGGCCTCGCCAAGTGTTTTATAGGTGCTTTAAAGGTTTATGGGCCCTGGGGAGGGAGGGAGAGAGAGAGAGAGAGAGAGAGAGAGGGTGAGAGAGGGTGAGAGAGGGAGAGAAATGAGTGATGCAGTGGTGGCAGGCTTCACTTTTCCCACCCACTGCACACACACACACACACACACACACACACACACACAGAAACACACACATGCCAGCATACGCATACATATACGCCGCCACTAATCTGCCAGTAAGTGCCAGGCTGAAATCGGCTGGTGGTAGGCAGGGCGGGGCAGGGGGTTGTGGCTGATGTGAGGGGCTGGGGGGAGGGAGGGAAACAGGTGAGTGCAGATATGGAATAGAAGGAGAGGAAAGAGAGATGTCACTGAGAGCTGTCAAAGCAGCGCACATTTGAACTAACATAACATACATAACATATGTTTGTAACATGTAACAACATAACATAATGTGAACTTCAATTCAATTTGAAGCATATGAGAGAAGTGTTTTGTGTGTTTTGAACCTGTTTTGAAAAGCACGTCATTTTCCTTTGAATACATCTCTGCATCCACAGTCACACAGTCACACGTTTAAGCATCCATCTCTACAAAAAAGTTGTACATGTTGGGTAAGTGTGCCCGTTTCGGATTCATGTCAGAAGTGTTGGGCATGTGTGTGTGTGTTTGCAAGGTTATCTGTCCAAGGTGTGGACCAACCCTTCGGCCCATAATCCTAAACGACCTCAGGAAGGGTCAAGTTGAAGAGCACGGAGGTGGGGCACTCTGAGACGGAGGAGATCAGGGCCTGAAGCCTGCTCACTTTCCAAGATGTATCGGTTGCTGTTTTGCAGGCGGATCAGTTTAGCCGCACACAAACTGGAGCACGAGCACTCTGGACTCTTCCACTTCCAGTACGGAAGCTTAACAGTCTCTGAATCCTACTTCTCTAGCCAGGGCAGGTGCTGACGAAATCACCTATCAAATGATTCTCCCAGATACACAGCTTCATTTTGTTGCTGCAGATATTTTGATGAGTCACGAGTCTAAGCGCACTCCACTTTGAATCTCTTTTATGAGCATGAATAGCCACTATTCAGGGTGTTTTTGGAATGTTTTCTTTATAGGTATTCAGATATATGCCAGGGGTTATATTTAGCTCGGGTCCTCCTGGAGTCAGAAGGTTTAAAATTAGGAGGTGTCAGAATTCCAGTACAATTCTTAAGTTACTGTCAATAAACGGTAAAGGGCTGCTCTTAAAGGCGTAGTGTGTTGGCAAGGATGCATTATGGCATGATTTGTGTGTGATAAGCTGCTTGGGAAAGGGTGTGTGAATTTGTCTGTCGATATAGTACAAAAGTGTAAATTCTCTACATGGTATACATGTGCATTTACACATTCAAATGTCACGATTCCTGAGTGCGTGCCGCTTATGTGCACCAACGTGTGTTTTTGCGTGTGTTTGTGTCCATCTGCACATTAGTGTTTGTAGGATCTGTTGACAGGGAAGCATGCAGCATTTTATTTGCTCAAGGGCTGAAAAAACACATGGCGCAAGCAAGGGAGCGCTGTGATATGAGCCTGCTGAAAGCAACCTGGCCAGCCAGAATGCAACCCTGGGATCATGATTCAACTAAACATTTTAACACTCTGTATAATAACAGAGCTGTGCAACATAAAGCTTTATTAATGCACATGTATATGAGTTTTTAGTTCCATTACTTTTAAGTTTGTACCATTGAGCATCTATTCTTCAGCAGTAAATACGTATGTAAACAGATATGTATGTAAACGGAGTGTGACATGAAGCACATGGCTATTTTATTTACAAAGGGTTTGTTTTTAACGTTGAATTTTAAGTTTCAACAGTTCGACTGGATGAAATATCAGAAATCTCTAAACTGAAATGCACTGGTGCTGACAACTTGGAAAATTAAAGAATCTATTGGCAAGATCTTTATGTAAATGAACACCAACATTGGATTCAACACCTCGCCTTGCTGCAGTGATGCACAGGTGCACTCCAGGACACCGTGACATCACTGCTGGGTGTGGTTACACATCCAAGCACACTTATACTGGGTGTGGTCAGAGGTGAGACAGGCTGGAAACTTTCAAAGTAAAGTGTTCTATCAGTCTGGATGGAGGCCTTGGGTTCCCTGAAGTTTAACATTGAGAACATCTTTAAGTTAATATCTGGAGATATATATATATAATATATAATTGTCACTCACTTTAAAGAGTGGAATCCCCTTTTTCAAAGTCAATTGTATTGTTAATTCAACATCATGAATAGCAATGGGATGCTTACAGACTGCTAGTATTTGATGAGGGTAACAGCATTGAGTCTGGAAAACCATATTTCAGTATCCTATAAAAAAGAGGCATCTAGATCTTTTTTTATGTTGAGTGTAATTCTACAAACATGCGTATCTCATCTTTACAGTGCTGCTTTGAGAACGTGAAGCTGACGTAACACACATCACCCTGAAACTGGTGGAGGGGATGTCATTATGTCAAGTATTTTCCTTATGCTAAGCCTAAACTCTACTCAAACCTGTTACAAAATTGACAGTAGAAACATTCCCTCAACACAGGCAATAGTAACATCATTGTTCATCCCTGGTGAGTGCACGCCGCAGGCTTCATGTGGCCATGCCCACCACTTATTCGGTGAGATTCTGTCTGCAGCTGCCCACCATTCAGTTTTCATCAACTGGGTGGCAAACACTGATGAGGTCATTGCAATATAGCATCTGTAGGAACAAGTGCCCTCTATTTGTCATTGACTCTCATTCATATCAGATGAATGAACAGCTTTTGGGGAGCGTATCATACATGCGGATGAAACTCCAAACTAAAAGAATAAGCCCCAAAGAAAATCTGATCTGCACACACTTGAAATATAAGCTTGTTATGCCCCTTATGGCTGATGACGTGTGCCAAAATACATATATCATGGATCCTAGCGGAACTTGTCAGCTCTCGAACTAAGACAACGTAGTGCAGTTAATGCGTAAAATACTATAAGTGGTCTATCTCTCAAACAGGAAGTGTAAAAAGGTCGATAACACATAAAAGATGTTGTTAATGGTCAGTGGGACACACATGAAGGTTAGAAACTTCCTACACTCGTGTGCGGTGATCCGTTAAAAGAGAAGAAACCCACATAAACAACTAAGGCTTTTATTTTGCAATATTCATTTATTGTTCAATAAAAATAGATTTTAAAAAAAGTGACGTGATGTCTCCTTCATGACTTCGCCTGATGGATCTGCCAACAGCTCCTTGTAAACATGGGGCTTTATTTTTTGCCTGGAAAGGGAATTTAAACCCCCCTCTTCCCCTTCAGCACAATCTTAAGACAGATTCCTGCCTATAACTTCACTGACCTTTGATCTCTGCAGTGATGACAGCCCCACATTCACTTACTTTCACATTTAGGGCAGATACAGTACATTCATCCCCTGGTCTTGTTAGTCTATGTACATGGTTCGAGTTCTGGTTGTGTGATTTGTTTTTGCAGTTGGCCCTTGTAAAAACCGCTTTTAACAATGTGAATAAAGAAGACATCTAAGCGCTAACACAAGAGTTCAAGCCATTAGTAAAACCAAACACAACTTATAACATCAGTTTGTCATAAGACGTCTTTATACAGTAGTTACACGTAGTAAACACACCTTTGAAGGTGTAAGGAAACTAAACTCTGTAAACACTTTGAGAGACACCACTGTTAACTCCACCTGTGACAGGTTCCACAGCATCCTGGGAACCTGGTATGCTACAGTAACTGAGGCCAGGTCCACTGACTTCACCCATCAAACTCTCCTCTTTTGGACCTTTCTGGTGCTACATTTGGAAATGCTGCAGGTTATTATAATGGTATGATGTTGCTGAGCCTGGTTGAGGTTTTACAGCAGGAAAAAAGTATTCATCATGTGCTGAAAAACAGTAGATATAAAAAAAAAAAATAAAACACAACAACCTGCAGTTTCTGCGAGTGTGAGCTGTGGAGTTCGATGTAAACAATGCACAGACTGTTCTGTTTCAAATGTAATGTTGTGAGGTTTCACAGACTGTATAGGTTGAACAGAAAAACCAAAACTTGGCACAGGTTCCCAAAAATTCGCTAAAAAGGATGGTGTTGTTAAGAGGCCTTATTAATAACGTGGTTCAATCCCAAAACTGCAATACCTGCATCAGTGTTTTGGTAACTGAGGTCATCGAAAGCTCTTGACTGAACAACACAACTTGCAAGGTGAGGGTCACGCAACCGATCAGGGTAGACAAGCTAGCACTCACGAGCTAATCTGCTAGCATGTTTACTCCCGACTGACCAGCATTTGCTGTGCGAGTTATTACAATGTTATCTAAAAGATGCTTTTTCAGTAGGAAATGAAACTACGTTTGTTGATTGATGTTTTGATTGGATGTGGTTTCCAGAATCTAGAAGCTAGACGTTACGTTTGCATGAATGTTCATAATAGATATAAAAACACATCGCACGACTCTTACATGCTTTATTCAACGTTTTCAGCTATCTTTTGATGTTTTAATTTTGATGAAATTGCATTGAGACTCCCACAGTGGTCTGTGTTCTCAAAAATTGTTGCATAGTAGATATAATGTCATATTTTGGAGGGAGGCTGGCTTTCTACAAGTCCCGTGATTGTGATTTTGCATTGTTCAAATAACAATTTGTCAAAACTAAATAGAGGTGAAAGAATAAAGAAATGCGGCAGGTTGATTAACAGGCTTTACTGCATTTTTTCCTTTGCAATAGAGAGTTTTACTTATTTTCTAAGGACAGTTGTGTTATCCGCATCTTCTCCTTCAATACAGGTAGACAAGTTAACAAAACTAGCCTACTGATGCCTTCACTTTTCTCCATCAGTCACATGACCCGCGGTTCGTTGAGTCTCTAAAATATATTTGTAACCATCTTATAGTTCTTTTCATCCTGTCATATATAACGTATTTTGAAGCAGTTTAGGAGACGGTCTGGACTACACAGTATGTTACTTTGCATACAAACAACGGGCCTCTTAACAACTTGAGTCATCCCTTTCACACTAGAATCCCTTTGGGAGACACTGCTCTAGACTGATGGGCACCATTTTCTGATGCATCTGGGAATACCACTGAACCAAACACAACAAAACACTGAACTGGTCAACTTTTAGCACAGCATGACTACAGTACTTCAGATGTACTCAGCACAATTCTGGAAGGTTTACATGCTTTTCTCCATCTATTAGAAAAACAAAAAGAGTCAAGTATTGCTTGTTTTTTCTCTCTTGTGAAAATCCAAATTAGCTGGTTTTATTTTGTGTTACTTCACAAAGTGAGATGATCGTATTTGTTAGCTACACTACGACTGAGTCTACGACACAGAGGATTGGTTGCTGCAAAAGGGAGAAAAAGAGCACCAGAGAGCCAGTGCCAGGTTCTAAAAGATGCAGCCTCCACCCTCCTCCTCCTCCTCGACCCCCTCTCTCTCTCTCTCACTCTCTATCAAGCTCTCTCTCCCTTGCTTGGCTGCTTCACTACCAGACAGTACAGTGGCCAAACGCAGTTGAGTGACGGGCTGACGGGCCAAATCGTCGGGCCGATTGCGTCCCCAAGTGGAGACGCCAGCCCCCCTCTGTACTTCTCCCTTCCTTCCTGCCCTCTGGGCCGGGTCCAGAGCCCACATCCTGGGAACATGGGGCTGGCCGGCTGCAGCCGACAGCTCTTTGGGAATGACACAATGAGAGAGTTCATAGGAAAAGCAGTGTCCGCGTGTGGCTGGGGAGGCGGTGATGCTGCCCATGTCGTTTTGGCAACATGCACGGCCCGATGTGCCGGCGTCAATCATGCCAGAAGTCAAAGTGACGCTCCATTAATCTTGCTCAGCATCACAAACTTTTTCCCAATGATTTCTGACAGCACAAAAAACTCTTTTCTCTTTGTTCCATTTTATTATTGTTCATTTGGTGTCCATATGAGGGTCTCTGATGTTCATAAAAAAAGGTCCTACGTAAGGGAGAACACATTTCATGGAAACAGAAGCCTTTCAGATAACAAGAACACAGCAGAAAATATGACAATATCTTATAGCTGCAGTTGTGTACGGTAACACCACAGTGAGAGAGGAAATAGTGTAGAGTTCAGCTCCTACAGTTTAGGAACCTGTTAGGAACCTGTTTGTACAAATGTAACAGTTCCTTAATTTCAATACACATTTATTGAAATAGAATCTGCACATGGCATGAACTCTTGAACGTTTTCTTCATCTCATTCTCTCTCCTGAAAGTATCACACTGTGGTGGCCCGGCTGTGTTTGAGCGCTAGTGGTGAATACTCCTTAATGCGAACGCACAGTTTGCCCCTCAGCCAAGGGTTTTGGAGCTCCAGGGGACAGAAATCATCCTGAAGCCACTTTTCTCTATTGTCCACAACCAGCACAAGACCAAAGTGCTTCAACTGTTCAGGACTGTAGTACACACACTGCTCCGGTTCACCACTGCCTCCGCTGCTGCCGAGCATGCGCCGAGACACGACGTTCATCTCCTGCACCACCAGCTGGACCATCTCCCCCGCTGATGTTCCTGGAGTTACACAAAGCTGAAACACAGGAGGAGAAGATATCAGTCAGCTTTTGCAAGCATGTCACAAACAAAACAGCAGTTTAAAGGTGAATTACGTCAACAAGTCAAAACACATCTATACCTTAACACTGGTCTCCTTTGGCAGGCCTGTGCGGTACTGTGGGTACACTCTGAGTGTGGCATGACAGCCTTTCCTGAGGGCAGCAGGCGATGGTGAGGAGAGTCTCTGTGTGCCGCTGTCCTCTGATAACGTACGCGCTGGTGGAAGTTGAGGTAAGCAGCGCTCAGCCGAGCAACAGCGCTCCACTGACGAGGGCCTGTGCCATCTTCGCTGTGGCGAGGTGGAGGGCGAGGCGCAATTAGTGTGGCAGCAGTAAGGCTGGTGGTGGGCTGAGGTGGTGGAAGGGAACTCCAGGCTGCTGGTTCTCACACAGAAGGCCTGTCTCTTTTCTGTGATGTGCAACAGCTCGATCTGCCTGCTAGGCAGAATGAAGTCACTGTCAAACAGCTCCGGGGCTCCCCTTCGCCTTTCCCCTCCACACCGAATTCCTCCCCCTCCGCCACATCGCTCACCTTCCCTCCCGTGCTGCGGCTCTGACGCCTGGAGGACATCTGGCGTGGAATCCCTTAGCGCTCCACCTCCGCGTCCACCCCCACACATCCCTCCTCCTGAGCAGCTCCCGTCACTGCGCAGGAAACTACGGGGCTCCAGCGGCGCGGAGGATGAGAGGGGTGAGGGGGGCAACAGGTCTAGCTCACGGGGACTCTGTGCACGGCTGGAGTCGTAGTCACTGTCGGTGGTGAGGAAGACCTCAGAGGAGCCCTCCTCATCTGAGAGTCCAGCGAAATCTGCAGAATGTGATAAAAAGAACTTAGCAGCGTGTATGAGGATGTAAAAAATGAGCAAAATAATATATTTCATTAGTTCTGTTCGTAAGTTACATATGAAATCCCATATTTCTAACATTATCATATAACCGCAGAATCAGACATGTTTCTGTTGCAAGAGTTTATTCTGACCTGAGTGCTTGCGGCAGGGTTCGGGTGAAGGCATGGGGGAAGGCATAAAGTCCGGCTGAGAGGAGGTGGAGGGAGGCTTGTCGGGCATCACTTCCTTGGAGAAGTCAATGATCCAGCTTATGAAGATGCCTCCTGTTGGCTGCTTGTAGCGGGCATACTGCAAGGCGTCCATGATCCACCTCGCATCACGCCACACCTCCTCCATTTGCTGTTGTACAGTTATCAAGATCATAATAGTTAATCTCAGTAACAATCAAATGTATTATTTGATTCATTTGAATCCCACACAAATACTAGTTTTGCAGTACATAATCCAAACACCTAGATGTCTCAGCAGTGAGTGTGGAAAAATAATCCAGCTGCATTGTCTCTCGCTTGTCTGTCCAGGCTGCCTGAATGCTGTCTTCTGTCTTACCTGCATGTATTCCTGGACCTGCTGGTGTTTCTTCTTAGCAGCAAGGACCTCGGCCTCAGAGAAGGCCTCCCTTAGTGCCTGCTGGGACATGAGGGACTCCAGTTCCAGCAAAGCCGACACTCTGCAGTACTGGCCGATGAAACTGGGGCAATAGGCGTTAAAGTGGACTGTGGGAGAAAGTGAATCCAACAAGAAAAAAAAGCAATGTAAAATGCTGTGCCAGTAAATACAGAAACACATAGATACATAGATGTGGAAACAGCAGTTGGTGTCAAATATTTGTTTTATATAATGCAAAACGTGTGTGATTATGAACTGCCTAAAAGTTGATATACTGACCCAGTTCAAAGATCTGCAGGGGCAGGGTGAGGAAGCCAGAGCGGGGGGAGTATGGGTTATTCTGACCAGGAGCTGTGCACACTTCATCGGAAGGTGGCAGGAGGAGCAGGAAGGACACTTTCTCCCCAAACTCCAACACTTCCTGGCTGTAGATACGGAAGTCCTGTGCCTAGACACACAGAGACAGGTGATCACACACACGAACATATGTAAGTTTAGTTTGAGTCAAACCTTAAAGCAGTGACACAATACTGACATCATGTCCACTTCAATCTTAATCTTTTATTTTAATATATATGCTATGTTCTTTTTACCATGATAAAGCTCCTTTTTATCATTTAAAATGTATTTATATTTAAGACCATTTAAGCTTTTGTTTGATAGGTAGAAGTAAAGGGTGAGTCCCTGGTTGCACTCAAACCACAGAAAGTCACAGTTACAGGGTGTGGATCATAGACGGCTCGGCCACCATGAAGTCAGTTTTCAAACAGTCACTCACTCAAGTATCTTGAAAGTAGAACCAGAGGCTCCAACTCCAATAGTGGAATGAGAAGTAAGCAATATGGTAACTGCATGGTTTGCTGTAATTAGGGGTTATTTCATATCACTAATACCCTGTTGGGCTCCTTTGTGGACCAGGTCAAAAGTAAAAGAATCTTAGTGCTAAAGCCGTATTTATCGTTCCACTTCAGTCAAATATATCAATACATATATTAATATATATATTCATGTTCACATTCATGTAACTTTTCATAGTACATCGTAGCAGTCTGTAAACTTCTTTATAGTGCTAGCTGGAACAGTGGGTGGTAAAAGGTTTAAGCCAAATGGACAATGATTGCCATTGTGCAGGAATTCCAACCATGTTCTTTTACAGAAATCATGTGGAATTAGTGGTCTAACCAGAACTGGCTGATCGTCCATTGGAACCATTTTCATTGCTTTGAGCTCTTGCTACTCTCTGCCTCTGGAACTTGGCTGGATATCTTTTGAGGAGTTTCTAGTGGTGCCATGGTATCAGTCAAAATCAGTCTTACACAAAATACAATTGTTTTTCGCATTTGGTGAAGAAAAGGTTGCAAATCTCACTATAGAAACTTGTGCTTATGGACAAAGTTGACTCTGGCCTATCCCTGACCTGATTGCCGGGGACATTGATGTGTGCCATCAGGTCCTTGATGGCGCTGCGCAGGTCCTGTAGGAGGCGATGTGGAGCACTCTGTACTTCATTGTCCATTTCCAACGACTCCTCCAGAGAGCTGAGAGCCTGCAGCCACTGCCACTCTTCTCTGAAACAACACACATGTAGAACACACACTCACAGGAATGCTATGAAGGGCGCATAAATCCACATCACAGGTCTCTTTGTCATTGTTTTGCCAATATATTTGGTTGCTGGTCAAAACTCCAAAAGAACCAGCTTTTCACCCACATACAGACACAGACAACTTCAACCCACTGCACCTCACGCCCATCCCAAACCCACATACACTGACCCACATTAAGACATTAACACATGATCCCCACCTGGACACGTTGCTGTTGTCCCGGATTTTGGTGTGACAGAGGACGTTGGGGAGTTTCTGGGGCACCAGCGCTCTGATCTGCTCCACTGACGTACACAGCTTCAGGTAGCCCAGGTATAAGCCTGGAGACAACATCTTCTTGCTCCGCCTGTGATACGCCAGCTTCTCCTGGGAACAGCAGGTGGACATAGACTAAGTAAGAGGACGGTATGGTAGTGTTGACTGGGGTTGATTGTGTGGTGGCACTGATTCTAATTTTGTCTTTATAAGCAGCCTCGCATTCATTTGAATGATGTTGTTTTCATGTTTTGCTGTTGTTAGTCCTTGAGAGACTTCAGTCTGACGTTGTTCCAACATGTTTAAAGTGGAAGTAAGCACTGCAAAATAGCCCATCAGCACATTTTTATGTATTTCATCATACAATTTGTTCATAACTGGCCACAAAACAAATATTTCAGTGAAATGTGGTTTTGCCAAAGGGAGTCTCCACCATTGTTTTGGAACCACAAGGCCAAACCAACTTACACTGGAGACAAAACAGCATTGCAACAATGGTATCAAGTTTACTGGGCTATATAGACAAAATCAACTTGTGGTCTAGGTCCAGATTGTGGTCGTTCTGAACCAAACAGCCACACAGCATTAGTTACAAAACAACAACAATTAGCTAGATTATCATCATCTTGCCCACAATGCTGAAATTCAAATGTAACTTTACAATTTCCACAGCCTGAATGAGCAGCTTTTAAAAGTGACTTTGAAATGATTAACATTCATGCTGGGTTGGCATGAGTCCAAGATTTGACCTGAAATGGCATTTTAATTAATTTGATGGCAAGTCAATTCAATGTGCGCCCTTCAAAGAAGGTGACAAATGGAAGAGGAGAGTCATGATGATTAACATTTGTATAAATGAAGAGTGTCTGCACAAGCAGCACTCATAATTGAAAGCACATTTCAATTTACAGTCCTGTTGTTTGAGCCACGCAGCCTCGTGTTTACTGGTTTTCTGTGAATGAGAGTTTAAAAACATTAGAGCGATACCAATAAATAAATGTTTTGCAGTGCTTTTGGGGGCATTTTGTTGTTGACAAAGTGCACCACACTGTTTCATCTTGCTAAATCTCCGGGTAACAAGACATGCAAAGAATGAGTGATAAAAACCACAACCACTGCTGACAAACCCTCCTACCATTCCTGACTGCTGTGGAAGCAGCCTGTCTCCAAAACAAAAGCAAAAATAACCAACTTCCAATCACTGCCCGTCTATTCCTGTAGGACTCACATGGAGTGTGATGAGAAGCACGTCCAAGGCAGTGGGCTCATCGGGGGACGAGATGGACTTGCGCTGGAGCTGGAGTTTGCAAAGCTGTGTCCAGCGAACCCCATCCAGGTTGGGACAGGCATTCATGTCCTTCAGGAGCACCAGCAGGGCGTTACCATGCTTGTCTTTGATTGGCTCAAAATACACCTGACCAAGGTCCTGGGTTCCCAGCATTCCCTGAGGAAAGACATCAGATAATAATTGTACTGCTGTGCAGTGCTTTTCTCTCTGTTTAGAGCAGAGGGACAAAAGCGTAAATAAAATGTTTCAGACCATGACATTAATTTCAGTTACAAAACCACAGTCCTAAGAGTTTATGATATTTAGGACAAGTCTACTGAGCACTGCACTACCTGTAGCTGGGAGACAGCCTGCAGCATCTTGAGGCGTGTCTGCAGAGTACAGGAACAGGACGACTGGGAAAGACTGAGACATTGCTGCAGCCAGGGAATCTCCTCCCATAGATAGGATACCTGGCACATGGATTGGATGCACACATACAAAAGGTTTTTCAAATGCATCTGGCAGCAGAACATCAGCTTATGGTCTATTGTTCTGTTTGCATGAGTATTAATAACCAATAATAATAATCTTATTAAATATATCATTCCTGTTTAATAGTTAATTAACTTTGAACTTTTTTGTAGTTTTTATCAGTTATATGATTATTGTATAAATGGGTTTGTAAAGGGTCATCAGTTGTCTCAGAAACTTATCAGTTTTTTTCTCTCTCTCTTCCTGTCTGTCTATCTACCTTGGTAAACCAGAGGAAGTCCTGCATGAGGGAGCTGGAGTAGGAATCTTCAACCTCCACAATAGGAATCTGGTCCTCTGGAGTCACCAGCACATTGTCATCTCTGTAGAATATGGATGTCAGATAGAGACCTCTGGAAAGTAGCAGAAAAAGTACAGGTGTTATAGAAGAAACACTACAGCACTGAATGGGTAAATATCAAAATGACAGCGCACAACTCTTCTCCAGTACACCAGGCGTTAATCACCAAATGTTTTCGGCTTGGTGTCTGAATCCAAGATAGGCGAAAGTGTTTGGTGAGTAAATGTGAAAAAAAAAACATTCAAAGTGACTAAAGCTTACACTGATTTGCACTTCACTCTGTGTGCATTTTCAAAGTAAGAAAATATCAAAATGACTACATAATGGATATTATGTTTTCTTTCCAAATTGGATGAAAATATATGTAAATGTTGACAAATTAAACATTAAACACAGTAATTGCAATTCCTTTCATGTTAAGTCTACAACATGGAGGTCAACTATTTTCACATCACAGTTCATGCACAAAAAGATCATCTACCTTTTCAAGCTTTTAACAAATTTGCTGGTGGGTTGGAAGAGGTGGCGTAGGCTTTTGGATACTGAGTGCTTCCTCCCTTGTTGTGGAGCTTTGCACTGTTCTGTGTGGACAAGACAGAGAAAAGAGAAATACTTTTGTTAATTCCATAGAAACAGAATAACTGAGTCAGATTACTTCTTCTGAATGAATATTCGGATGCTCTTGATGCTTAAAGTCGGAGCACTGGTGAGAAACTGTGGCACGAATCTGATTGGCTGTCTGATTTTCTTGCTAACACCAATGAATACCTCTGTCCTGACAAACTCTAGAAACATCTCTTCCAGTGACAGGTCGTTACCTAATTAACAACCAACCTGACACGTCCAACAACATGGTCGGAGTGGAATGTTTTTCGACATTTCATGCGCTCCAGTGGCGCGGCACCATTTGACAGTCATACTGGCTGCCAACAGCAGACTATGGGCCTTAAGGGAACCACTAGCTCTCAGGTCCCAGAGGGACACTAACTGTGTGTATATGTATGTGTGTGTGTTTACCTGCATATACTATAGCTGCTGGAGCGTGGCATGTCTTGAGCTACAGCCATATGAGTGGAGCCAAGGAGCTGTAGTAATTTGTGTGTGTGTGTCTGTATGTGTCTTAACCCTTTGCCACTCACTGACAGGGAGGTCAGTTAAGTCTGTGGGGACATGTTTATTTTTAGTGGGCCTGGAGGTGGTTGGAGGCGAGAGAGGGAGGTGTGTGTATATATATGTATGTGTGTGTGTTTGTGTGGGTGCCTGTTGGTGAGATAACGCACCTCCCAACTCATTAGAAACCTGGAGTCCCAGACCCTTCACAGATTCCCTCTCCTCCCCTCCCAGGTGATCTTACTCCAGCCCCAGGCCACTTAAAGTCAATAAATCCCCCCATTCAGGACCCGAAAAGAACTAATTTTCTCTTCAGGTGGACGAGTCGAGGTGGAGTAACAAGAAAAAACAGCTCCCCTCGACCCCTCTCACCTCCCCAAATTTCTCTTTACTCGCGAGTCTGTTCAGCTCCAGTCCTCCTGGCCTCAGTCCCTGTTTGACACTGAGTAAGACAGACAAGTAGGGCCGACTCCTGGGCTGCCTGTGTTAGTCAAGGCCTCTTTCACAGTTTAATTAATAGTGTTTGGACAAGAGGGAGAATGTGGCGTGGGCTATAAGCCGGGCTGCGATGGGGGTGCATACATGGACATTTGGGAGAGAGTGAAAGAGAGAGCATGTACTTGAATATTTGTGTCTGTTCATGTACATGAGTGTCTATGTGTGTGCCTGTCTATCTTTATGTGTATATACTGTATGTATGGACAGTAGACAGAATGACTGGCGGACTGTGGGGGGTGGAGGGGGGGGGGGGCAGCAGTAGTCAGTGTTAATTTATGCCCTCTCCCGACTCCAGCCCAGGACTCGTCTCTTACAGGAATAACAAACATGACCCTGGGACACGCCACCTTGGCTACCGTGCCTGAACTCTCAAGCTCAATCAGTCGCCGTCTGAAGAACCAAGAGCCACTCAATACTGACTATTATATTGCGTCTCGCCCTATTGCAAATATGGTCTGGCCACAGTGGACAATAGTAAGTGGGTGAGTGTGTTTGGGCATGTGGGTGTGCGAGAAAAAGAGAGACAACTTGCTCAATGCTAAATGCAGTTTGCCGTCATGTAAAAGAGTCAGTGTGGACAGGTTTTGACACTTATGGGACCAGCTTACAGCCGGCAGTGTTTGGGGATATAAACAGCCCGAGTGTGAGAGAAGTTGATCTGCATTTTGTCACAGAGAGAGAGGTATTCAGCAGAGGAAGGGCTGAGTCATGGAAAGACGCATAAGGTGGTGGGGGGGTTGTTGAGACAGAGGGGAGGGTATTATTTTAGAGGTGGCATGCCGTCTTAGGGTGTATGGCCCCCGAAGTACTTGTCGTGCTTGAGATTGTAAAGTGTCTGTCAAGGTGAGATGAAACACAGCAATTGGTGAGACGTCTTGCACCTGCGAGTTGAACCGTCCATTGCTCATGTTCGTGTTTGTTTACACCAAGAATATTTCTGAAACATGAACTAGACGGTGGCTAAAAATTCTGATGTGTTTGTTTAAAATGTGACGAGCGTAGTGAAAACGACAGAAGCTCGGGTTAATGTCAGAAGCTCATACCACAGCTCAGGGTGTATTTCACTTCAACTTCTGCACTTTACTTCAACTGATATCAGTACTAAAAACTGATCTTAAGGTTAAGGTCAAGTATATTTGTGGTCATGTAGTTTCAAGTTGTTATTCTACCAAGGAATTTGCTGCATGTAATTCCATATTTAAACTTAATGGCAGTTTAAAACATGTAGTATGATATAACATGTGCTCATGTGTAGTTCAATGAGTACATCAAGTCACTATCACTACCAGGTTTGGGGGTTTGGGTTTCACCAGGGGTCAACCACGCAAACCGTTAAAGCTCTCATATTACTGTTCAGTCTTTATGGAAAACACGACCACCAAATCGATCAAAAAGTTGTTGATACCATGGCAGACACAGTGGCGGTGAGCTTCTTTTATCTGTCCAAGTAGCTGGTCTAGTGCCTCCTTCTGGCCTCTCTGACGTGGAGCACGGCCATCGATATCCCTCCAACCTGCAGACAGAGGTAAGAATGACAATATTAGAAAAGTGACCATGCAATGTTCTGTATTTACCAAGATTCATAGTGTTGGTTTAGGATCTCTAGACAGGTCTCTAGCATTATTCTGTACACTAATGATGGATATGTATATATATATATATATATATAATATCTACTAATAACTATTGGATGGACGTTGGTGGTCCCCAGGGTTTCCTCTTGCGTCACCATGAGGTTGACATTTTTGTTTCACGTATTAGATGGACTGTCATGAAATTTGGTACAGACGTTCATGTTCCCCTTGTGTTGAATGGTAATAACTTTGTTTATCCCTTAACTTACTCACGTAGTGCCATCATCAGGTCAAAAATGGAATTTTTCCAAAACACTCAAAACATTCCCATTCAGCTTCAGCTGTGCCTTGTGTTTAGTGCTAATTAGCAAATGTTAGCACGCTAACATTAGCTTGTTAACATTGTGAGCATATTAGCATGCTGACATTGCCTAAGTAAAGCCTTGCAGAGCCAATAGCATGTCTTGTCTTGTCAGACTTAGTTTAGACTATAATAGTTTTATTTCCGCTAAATCATCTACGGTAGCCAGGATTTACTCAATATAAAGTGTAAATGCTTAAAGACATATTTAACATAGGTTTGCAGAGGTGAGATGACATATAGGACTGCCTGCTGTATGTTTGTCCTGCAAAATAGGTATTTAGGTACATCAGGTATTAAGTATAGTCTCCTCAGTATGTAACTACAGTACAAAACTTCTAACATTCCCAAATGGCAGTTTGAACACAAAGACAAAGACAGATGTTCCCCTTTATATATTATTGAAATATATATTCTTTTTCTATGAATAAAGAAACATCAGCCAACGTTGACTGCTGTCAGTAGTTCATTGTTTTTTGGTGTCTTGTAAGCCTTGTAAGATTTTTATTGCAGACAGGTTGCTACTGGGGAAGCATATAGATTGTGCTCACAGTGGAAAGTTTGAATACATCAACATTATTTGGTTTATTTGAAATTGGTGAATTGTGGAGCAATAACTTTGGTTAGATGAAAATAAACTGGACTTCGTGTTTGAAGCTTAATGGAAAACTTGTCACACTACTCAGCAGCAGGCTCCCACAGTATTCAAGTTATGAAATGCTCGAAATACAGGTTAATACTGTACATGTTCTTACTTTTAGTGATTTTAGTAGTAGTGAAAATAGCAGTCATCTAGATTATTGTTGGCTGATGGGACACTTTCACTATTGTATGACCATACAGTGCTGACACACACATCAGTGGGACTCTATGTGAGGTTAGTCCAGGGACTGGGAGGGGGTTAATCAAATTCTGCTTGGGACCCCAAAAATTCTTGGCCTGGCCTTGTTCCTGAGGCTTCCAATAGTAGGAGTGTGAGGTGTGTGAGACGGCCTGCTTCTCAAACAGGTCTAGTGTGTGCACTATAGGAAACAGCACCCACCCCAGTGTGAGAAAGCTGTGGTTGGCTGACAGACAGACCTACTGAGCACCACTGCTACTGGCTGCCCTGCACATATTTGGGCTCAGAACAGTCAGTATGTACACACATGTGCACACACATGTAGGCAGACACACAAGTGAGGAAAGTAACACATCCCACTACGCCTCCAAAAGCAAAAGACTCTTAATGTAGTGATCAATCTCTGACTGCTTCTATTCCGCTTTGTATTTTTTGTGTTTCTCGTGTTTCTCCAATCATACACACTTACAAACACTCCATCATAAAAACACTGAAAACTTACTTACTGTACACTGTATTATAGTACAAACACACACAAACACACACTTTCCCTTCCCTCCTCATAGATGACCAGCTCTGCAGAAAATGATCCTTCAGCACCTTCTGCCTACTGTGTTAGTAAGCCAGCATCCTTGCTTGCTCACTGGAGGATGTGTCAGCGATACCCCCACCCTCCCACCACCACCACCACCATCAACCACCCCCCACCCCCCATCACCCCCACCCCAACTCCCTCTCCCGGAGCCCCCCGGAGGGCGCATGGGGCTGAAACACGGTGAGCTCTATTCCCGGAAAGGTGCCTGTCCCGACAGGACAAGCGGGCCCTTTAATGGGCGTCCACAGCCCGGTATAAGGCCCCCACTGTTGGGGCCGCGCCGCGTGCTACAGCACAGACATGCAAATATTTCCAGTGGTAGGCCCAAATGGAAAACACAAACACGCAACATCGAAATTAGCTCTAAGAGAGGGAGGGAGGGAGGTGGACAGTAGAAAAAAAAGAGAGGGAAAGCCCAGTCTCCTAAAATGAAGACGCACACACAAACACACACACACACACACACACTTGCTGAAAAACACACCGTGCTGATGAGGACAAATATGTTCATGTGTTCCCCAGATGTGCCCAATAACAGTACCTATGTTCACTCTCTTACAGTAGGTGTGTTCCAACTGTACAGACCTTACATGCTGCACACAAACAGCAATCATAAAACTCATCTCATAAATCAATACACTGAAATAATTACTTCACATAAATTTACTTACGAAGCAACAAATAATCTTATACTATTTAGCCAAATAGCCAACAATATACAAAAAAACATTTTCAAGTCCTCAATCTGTCCTTTGTAACTTGTTAGATAAACCTCAAATATAGATAGATAGATAGAGAGAAAGGGAGAAAGAGGGTCAGAGCTGCTGTGGTGAGTCAACACCTCAGCTGTTGTTGCACATGACTTCACGGTTAACTTCTTGGCTGAACCCGGGCAGCTTCTTCTGCCAGCCAGCCCCAAACACCATCCCGAGGCTATGGTTACACACACTGACGTCCGCAGAGGGGGTCCCGAAACCCACCCAGCCTGCTGGCCAAGGAAAGTCCAGCTGTCACCCCACTAATGATGTCAAAGCAACGTCGGAATGACGTTGGAATAACCAAATCGATTGAGTGAATGTGAAATAATGCAAATCCCTTCATGTGTGGGAAAGCTATGAGAGATGGTATCATTCATGAAGGACACACACACACACACACATTGCAGCGGTGTTAATTTAGTGAGGCCAGCCAAAACCCTTTAGGGGTCTTGTATAGTTGTTAACTGAAAGTTGAAAGTATGTTTTGCTTTATGTAAAATTTAGGCTCACACATGAACATACACATTATTCATCCACACAATGGAGACTTACTGGAGGGTGCAGCGCAGGCAGGGGTGCAAACCAGTGGAGGCCCCCAGCCCTTCATGTTATAGGCTGACACTTGGACATAGTAATAGGTCCCCTGTAAGGACAGGACACATGACAGTTAAGGCAAATTCATATACAAAAACCATATACTTATGTATGTGTGTGTGTGTGTGTGTGTGTGTGGAGGGTGAAGGGTCTATCTAGATGCTCTGTCTGTCTCTTTACCCAGTGTGCAGACAACAGGCCTCTGTCTCTCCTTTCTCAGCCAGATCAATCAAACCAGCCGCCGACACTTCCTGACCTCGCCTTGACCCCTGTCATGTGACAGGAGTGAGCTTTGGCTGGCAGCAGGGGTCTTAAAAGGGGGAAGGGGTTTCTCTCACACAATAACAAACAACCAGTGGAGCGTCCATTTGTCTACATGCCCGCTTAAAAATGACAAACATAAATCACGTGGCAGGCTACCAAGCTGCTCTTTTAATCATTTTGAAGGCTGTTTTGCAACTGTTGCTTATGAATGGTCAGCAGCCAAGACTTTCAACAAATAACAAATAAACTGTGATTCTAATTGTGTTTTTAGCAGGGCCATAAGTCTTTGACCCCCATCATTTGGGATTGATGGCGACTACAACTTGTGTGTGGAGTTTGATGTATGTAATAAAGAAGAGTCACTTGGGAAATGCCTTCAAATGTCGCCTAAGTGGACACCTCAAGCTCACATGTAAATAATATCAGGGACCTTCATGTGGGAGAATAGCTTCTAAATTTTTTATCGGTCAGCACCAACAGCTGGAGAAGCTAGAGCTTAGTGGCTCTTTGTGTTGCTTTGTCACCCATAAACTACCAGATAATGCATGGTTGTATCCTTTTTATCTGGTAGTTCTTAGAGACTAAGGTGGGAACAGAGGAAATAGGATTGCTTCACTTGGTTTATGTGAAAATGGTGTGATGTGCATGAGTGCAGGGGAGGATAAATACACATGGATAGACGCTCTATCCAGGAGACCCTCAAAATAAGCTCCTGGTGTTACCTTTTGACAGCATCACATATAAGACATTTGGTACTGTTATGTTGGATCCTGGATGAGATTCTTCCTGATTCCTTCTGATTGAATGATCATACTGAAAAACTGATTCAACAGTTCAGACCGTCAATAATATGGTGGAGACAGAGATTCTGGTAGAACTTACAGAAGTGAGTCCAGTGATGCAGCACTGTAGCAGAGTGGTGTCCTCCACCACCACCTCACCCAGCAAAGGACTGAATGATGGAGCACTGCTCCAGCTCACTGCAAATACACACAAACACATACACAACCACACACAAAAAAATACATTTTTTTTTAACTTGTCTTCAATATACACCTTAAGATTCTTGTGACTTAGAAACACATTAGGCATCTCATTTAGCACCAGAGCTTTACATATTGTGATACTGAGTGGTTGTTTCTAAATGAAGCAGTGGGATGGGCACGATGGCTGACCTTTATACTTGGTAACCACAGCAGAGTTGACACAGAGAGGTTCCTGGAAGTCCACCCTTAGACTGGTGCTGCTGCTGACAGACAGGCGAGCTGCACTGGGAGCATCTGGAGGGTCTGGGTAGACAGGCAGGCAGACAGACAGAAAGATGGCAAGTAAATAAGTAGAGAGACAGACAGGTAAACACAAGCAGACAAAGATCCTACACTGCATATTAAATATGCACATATTTTGTCCCCCAGTCCATACAGCTATTCAACTCCTCCCAGCAATGACGGGGAGGCTTACATTTACACTACCTGCACTGTTAATCACCTTACATTTGCATCTATTCCATTTAGCACATACGATATCATAGTGACAGCTCTCTGTAGTAGTCTACAATCACTTCACAGCTGTGTTTTTGTGTTCTTACTCTTATATTCTTGTGTGTTTTGTATTTAAGCTGCTGGGTGCCTAAATCTCCCTCGGGATCAATAAAGTATCTCTCTCTCTCTCTCTCTCTCTCTCTCTCTCTCTCTATCTATCTATCTATCTATCTATCTATCTATCTATCTAGATGGTTGTGAAATTGAAGCAATTTACAATCAGTAAAGGATGTATCTGTAATCTACCATCTTCACAAATTAATGTCAACTCAAGCAACGCTGAGAAGTACTACATAAACATCATTTTGACATGTTGTATATAATTTCCATCCATGTTCACAATTAAACTACATGAGTAAGTGGAATTACAAAGAGGGGAACACTCTTTTCTTGCATCAAATTGCAGATTGGTTTGGGTGGAAGGGAGGAGTGTGTGCGTGTGAGTGTGTCTGCTTTCGGGGGGTGGCTGTCTACCCTGCCACTAAGCGTGTCATGAAACGGCTATAAAAAATTAAAGCAGGAATACAGGCGTGTTATGTTTGCACACACACACACACACACACACACACACACACACACACACACACACACACACACACACACACACACACACACACACACACACACACACACACACACACACACACACACACACACACACACACGGAGCTGTTCGCTAGGCTTTCCAGTGTGGAAGCCATTAACTCAGCCCAGACAGAATGCCAGCAGAGAAAAAGGGTGCAAAAATGAAAACCAAAGTCGGCAAACTTTCCTCAACCGTTCAGCACACACAACCATCAAAGTCATCCCGAAGCCTTACTAGCATGCTCGAAGCCCGTCTGCATGCGTCGGAAGAGCCGGAGCCTCCACTCCCAGGCCTTAAGCTGCCTCTCCCGGTCAGATCCCTCCCGTTCTCCAGGACCCTCGCTTCCAACCTGGGCCTGAAGCTCTGACACTCGCTGCTCAGCCTCCTGCACCAATGTGGCCAAGTGCACTGCTCGGCCCTCCAGACTCACAACTAAGAAACGCATGGGAGAGACAGTGAGAGAGAGAAAAGTCAATGCATGCATAGTGCATTAAAAGAAGAGCTTCATTACACACATGTTAAAGTGACTCCATTATTTCAAAACTACTTTGACATCCATAAAAATGCTTTTATATTCACACATAAAAAAGGCAGTTGGTAAATACAGCTTAAAGCTGAGCAATGCTGGACTATAAATTTGAGTGAGCTGTTTTTCCAACCAAGATTCAAAGAGTAAATGCAAAACACTGTGAACCGACGGTAGTGAAAAATCTTAATTAAAAGAGAATTCTCCTGTACAAGAATGACTTTTTTTGATTAGAACTATTAAATCTAGTAGAATTATACCATTGTGGAAGTTTTCAGCAACAAAACATGTGTTCATCATCACAAAATTATTTACCAGCTCATTTAGAGACATAAATATGGTGTTGGTTTTACTTTTATCAAGTGCCTCAACAATGGCTATACTGATATTGCAAGAAACCCTCTGCCTGCATTGTTGCAAATTGCTTTTGCAGGCCACTCTTTTTAATGGCTTTGTTTGCCAAAATGCTGTGGCAGATTCCTCAATAAACTTCTTTTAACTAAGCAGTCCCTCTTTAGGGATGACATCACCTAGAAAATGACAGAAAAAGTGGTAATGAAAGTGAGAGGGGCAAGAGAGGGAGGAGTATTCTTCATATGCGGTTATAAGGGAAAACAAAATGGTGGGAACGTGCATAGGCATCATTTTAAACTGCCATTGTAAAACTATTTTTCTGCAAAACGCGTGGAAAAATTTGGTATAACTGATCTATTTATATCATATACCACAGCCTCACACAGCCTCCATCAGAGGAATGTTTTTCTGAAAGGGGGTAGGGTGTTGCTAAAACAATGTGAACAATGATGTTTACTTAAACAAAAAACACATCACTATAGCAGATGAGATGTAACACCCAATGAAACTATTCGAACCACGGCAGTGCGGTTAGTGATAGTGGCTGGTGGTGGCATAACACAAAGATCAAAGATTCAAATCCAATTGCACGTCGTGTACAGATCAGTCTAAATAAAAGTATAGAACAGGTAACGTAAAGCTGTTAAGGTCACAAAGGACAGTAGCATACTGTGCTTCTTCTTTGGTGGCTGGTCATTCTTGGAGTGTTTGGGACTGGTGTGTGTCTGTGTTTAGTCTGTGTGGTCTGTGTTTGTTCATTGTAGATTCCACTGTTGAGCGTTAGATTCCACTGTTGACAGTAAGTTTAAAGCTCCGTGTCAAAATGTCCATCTGGGTGTTTAATTCTGCGGCTCTCTCCGTGTCTCCTCAGCGGCTGTGAGCTTCTCTTTGAATCTGAGTGTCTCTTCTGGGTGTCAGTTTTGTTGTTCTCTTCAGCCACTTGTGTGAATTCTTAAAGGCCGTTTGTCACTTTTAAAACAGGTAATGCGAGGGTTGGGGTTGAGTTTTAAGGTTAGGGTTAGGGCTTGAGTTAGGATTATTACCAAGGAGCCTTGGTCTCTTGGATGGATGGAAATAACTGTTGAAGGTCCATTTTGATTTACATTTCCAGCCCTTCCAGGCCTTGAAACTGGTCCAGATGCTGTCACCAGTGTGTATGTGTGTCTTGATTTGTCCTTATTTCACATCAAGGCTGGGATCCTCTACAGCACATTAAAGTGGTTTTGTCCTATTGAGAGCCACCAAGGGATTTATAATGTGAATATGAAGTTGCTTTAGAGAATTTGTTTGATTGTCTTTGTCTGCCCTTTGTCTGTTTCTCTGGTAACCACACAAGCACGGCAATATCAATAAGCATCGGAATCAATTCCTTTCAAAGCTCAAGGAAAAGTCTGCAGAGTCTCTGATGTCAATTCTCCTCAGATGGAGTTTGATTAGTACATGCTTATAAAATAGAAGGCGAGCCTTTACTTTCCTTATGTGCTGTTGTTCTCTCCCTTTCAGTCTTTTGTACACACACACACACACACACACACACACACACACAACTCACACTCTCTCGTGAGTTATTTGAGTTCTGAAGAGAGAGCACAATCAAAGAGCAAACTTCAGTAAACATCACTTTCCATTCAAGTGTTTTCAATTTAATGATACCTTTATAAGAAGTCTGGCTCAGCTCTGGAGAAGAGAGTGTGTGTGTGTGTGTGTGTGTGTGTGTGTGTGTGTGTGTGTGTGTGTGTGTGTGTGCACAAGTACAAACACAAACAGCCTAGGAGCCTTACTGGCGAGTTCTAATCATTAACAGAGGGACGGAGCAGAGGCTCAGCAGATCACAGACAGTGAAAAGTGCTTATGAAGATGACTAATATTGCATCATTATTACCACCCCTTCATCGCCTCTAATATGTTTTCACTGCCAGCAGAAAACAGAATGAGATGTGTAAGGTTGTCAATAATGTGTGGATGAATGCATTACTGGTATGCATGATAAGAGATTGTGTTATGACTTGTTGCTTTGGGCAACACCCGCGGTTGCTTTGGTGGCAGTTGATGTTGTCGTGACAGCAGCTTTGGCTTCCACAATGACAGTTGTTGATTCCCATAGAGTGGCTACTGAAGCCCAAACAAACCCTGTCTGGTATCAGTCCTGAGCTATGCTAAAGACTGAAATCTACATTGGAAAAAAATGATTACAGATCTGTAAGTGAGTGTCAGTAAGTGATATATGTGGTTTTGGCCCTCTCACATCATTGTCTTGTAAAGGATACATGTTGTGATTGGCAGAAGTCAACTAACTTTGGGTTATTCCACATATCACACGAGATTTGATTGGCTAAAGGATCAGGCAAATCAAATTGCTTCCAGCTCAAAGCCAAGATAGCATTTGCTATGGTGTGATTCACCTGTAGGCAAGCCAAAGTTCTACTAACAAAAGTGAAGAGCTGTCAAAATTTACAAGGAAAAGTATGATTAAATACGAGAGACTGAATATATGAGAGAAACATTGCTCTTATTAGCACAGAGACATTGTGGTGACCTCAGAAGAGATTTGGGATCATTTCTACAGAAAAAAGATCAACAGAGCTACTGGACTAAATTTTATTGTATTGTATTATTGGGCAATTGTATGGACCGTAACAATGGGCTTATTAGTAGGTTTTAGCAACTTTGTGTGACCTCCCTTTAAATGAACACACTCCAGCAAGTGGGTGTTTGTGCTATGCAGTAAAATAAAGAAATTAATTTGTAACTCCCATTACAGTGAGCATAATACTACAGTGTGTGTGTATCTACTCTCTGCCAAATCAGATGCAACTACACAGCAAGTGTGCTAATCACAGTATTCTTCACGTCATGAGCACATTGCAGTACCACAGGTACGTTGTGTTCCTCTACTCACAGTGGGGGCTCTCCTTGGCACCAGCTCGCAGTAGCAGCTTGGCCATGGGCACGTTGTTGGTCATGATAGCGATATCGAGGGGCAACAGGCCCTCACTGTTCGGGGTGTTGAGGTCCAGCTCCTCCAGACTGTACTGGGACAGAAGCAGCTGTACCAAGTCCAACTCCTGGTGCTCTACTGCCTCAAACAACGCTTCGTTACTCTGGAACTGTGATACAAAGACAGTTCACATGAAGTTAAAGATGAATAGTACCAAAAGCTTACGTTGTGATACCTGGGGCATTTCAGCTTGTGTCAGTGAATGTTGAACATTGCACTCATGTCCAACTCGCTCTCTGTGCACACAACCATGTACACATACAGAATGTTTCTCACAATATATTTACTGTCTTGCTCTACAATAGTTAGATGGGTGGGTGTATGATGCTACTACATGAGGTTCTCTTACTATCCAACTCTATATGTTTTCCCTGATTATTTTTAGACTACAATGTTCCTGGGCTTATTATTTTTTCCTTCTCTTTTTCTCTCTGACTTACTATGGTGGTTTTGCGCAGCCTCTCCTTGTCTCCTCCCCGTCCTGACACCACACTGTCCTCCAGGGCAGGGGGGTTGGTGCCCACACGGAACTTTCCAGACAAGTTGCGGTATAGGCGGCGAGCCGCGCTTGGCGAGGACAGGCTGGCCGACTTGCGGGCTGGGGCCGGCTGGTGGGCCTGGTCCCCCCTCATGGGCTGCGTCATCTTGGCAGAGTCAGCCCTGGAGGAGAGATGGTTGGGTAAGAGACAGGAGGGATACTCTAGGTGAGAGAAAAGAGTGAAATATAACATTTGATTCAATACATGGCACCCCGTGAAGCTTGATCACTTCTCAAATTGAATATCATTGCACTCAGACAAATGTTGAGGTACAACCAGGCCAAAAGAACAGAGGAAGGTTCTGCACGCTTAAGCTCAGAAAAAGCATTTAAAAAAACAGTCCTGTCTGATGTCTTCTTCATAGCTTGCCTGTTTATCTCCATAAACCACCTGTGACTTTCCTAATTCTATTCAATTTGAATAATTAAAATTTGGGTTAGTAAAAAGCTTGTCTGCTGTGTAATGGTGGAGGGATAAAGAAAAAGAACATGAAAGGAAGGAAGGCCAACTGCTTGGTTAACACTCTTTCCAATAACTTGTGGTTAGCACCAGAAATCACAGGGCTGAATGTGGCAATACTGTGGCATCAGGGTCTTACATGCCTTTTTAGCTTTGGGATTATCAGAAGAAAAAAACTAGAAAATACAATACATGATTGTTAAAGGAATAATACATTTACATAGTTCAAAGATGTTTTTTTAATCCTGTTAAAACCACAACCCCCCAAAAATGATCTTCAACCCCCTGGGAGGGGGGTCCTAACACCTGGCTGAAAACCACTGATCTATGGCATGGTGATAAATTACACTGATCTGCCAGATGGGCAACATGTTGGCATTATCAGTTCTCAGTCACGGGTGCCATATGAGTCATCCTGCACTGGCAATGCCAGCCTGGTAGCCAGTTTGCCAGAGCTGCTCTGTAACGTCATCTCTTTCTGATGAGTTTCAAAAGATCGGCATCTCTTGCCACTGGTGTCTTGGCATCACTGGTATGACGACTATGCTGCCCCTCTCCATTCTGCCATGGGAACTATGTATATGACAGTGTGTTTCTAGGGTGAGTCTGGCACGTGGTGTTCACACACACTCAACTGCTGAAGGAAATGTCAGCAGGACTCTACAGGCGATGGTGACAGACTCCATGATGTGTCCCACCAAAGAGACGGCAGAGAGATAAATGAATTCCTCAAGGACGCACTTTCAACAGCTTTCTCTCCTTCTGTTCTGCCCTCCTCCTCTAACATCTTATGAACTTGTTGCTCTTCTTATCATCTTCTCCCTTCTCTGTTTTTCTGCTCTGTTCCTTCCCCTTGCTCTCGGCCTTTCGCTCTTTCCCCTTATCTCCTTATTGCCTCTCATTTCTCTCCCATCATCTCCCACGTTCTCTTCTTCCCCCATACTCCATTCCTTATTTTGATACAATTTCTTGAAAAGTAAAAATGTGTTGATATGAAGCCTAGGACAGTTATTTTTGAGACATTCATGTTCCAAAAGAATGAGATAAAGATGATTACCATATTTGATTTGAATGGGAGCAGTTACATCTTTTGGCATTTGCTGACCTAATCATTAAAAGACCATAATTTGAATCTCTGCAGCAGTCAACGTGTTTGTCTCTATCCATGTGTCCTTTTCAAGTCCATGAGAAATGCTTGCTTAATATCAGTCACTCTGGAAAACAGCATCAGTTAAATACCGCAAATGTAAATGTTGTTCTTAAAAAGCGATGCTTTGAATAGGGGCAGGGAAAGGTTGAGGAAAGTAAATAAAGGTTGAGCTACGTTGGACCATCATGCCATATGCCAAGGAGTATCACACAGGCCAAGAACAGATTTGTCAAGGTGAGAACATCTGTAGGAAAAATGTTATTTATACTCCCGCTCCGCTATGGACATGTGAGCCCACATGAGCACACATACATACACACACACACACACACACACACACACACACACACACACACACACACAAACCCTCCCCCTGCACATGCAGTTCGTACAACAGCTGACAGCGGCCCACATAGTAGACTTGTAGCAGCTCCGAGCCCCCGCAACAAGCCCTTTTTCACAGGGCCGATACACCTAAAATACCCCCGATCCCCATCCCTTCCCGCTCTGTCCCATCCATCTCCACTCCATCCCGTAATAGAGGCCTTATTTTAGACATCCTCGTGTTCCCGGCTGGGCCTAACCTATTCCAGGGTTCCAGATAAAGCGCGGCAGGTATTTGGAATAATTTTTCCATGGGCCTGGCCCGGAAGATAAAACAAGAGATATATTTGTAATGCGTGTGCCGGTATCCCATTTCAAAGAGAAAGCCCATTGGAATCCAGTCCCAGGCTTATTGTTATTTGCCTGAGATGGAACAGACGACTTTTTTCTGTCGGCAGGACGGTGCCCCATCACTCTCTGACGACATTAGGGAGTGTGTAACGTGGTGTGGGGTGTGTGTGCGTGTCTTTACTTTCAAAGAGATGCTGCGACCTACACGTGAAATTGGGATGTCATTCCCCAATGACATGCCCCCTACCCTAGAGAAAGATGAAAGACAATCATAACACAAAAAAACAAAGAAAAAGCAAGACAAAACCATCCCATTACAAAGTAACAAAGAGTGAAAGAGAATGTGTGATGATCAGAAATGAATGCTTGAAGGATTTCGACACACCTTTTCAGCTTCTTCTTCTTCTTGTTCCATCACTCCGTGCAATATTTAACACTGATCTGCTGTCAATAAATGCATGACCATGTACTGTAGATGCATATTTGATGAACAACCATGGTTAGAGCTAACCTCAGTGACAAATACACTGCGTTTCCTGTGACTGCTTCACAATAAATGCCACCCCGTGTTTCGCTAGTTGAATGCTTTTAATGCGAATTAGCTGGGAAATACAGTAATACAGCTCTATACTATACTATATAGAGAGGTAGTTAAAGAATGAATACATTGAATGGCTATTGCTGAAAAAAGCTGACAGGTAGTATCAAAAATGGCGTCTGATTTCATGAAGGATCTTAAGGATTATAATGGCAACCTTACCCAAACCTTTTGGAGGGCACATAAAAATGCTGTATTTTGCCATAACAATGGGTCAAACATTTAAACTGAATGAAAACTGACAACAGAAGTTGGTTATAGAAGTTATACAAGTGACACATACCAGATATGTCTTCTATATCATCAACACCTTCACCATCTTAAAGGTATTGCTTTTGGACCAAGACTACCACTGCTAAAACAATCTGTATAAATGACCAGAGATCAAAGCTCAAGACATCACATACACACTGATCCTCACGCACACACAGACAGACAGAGTCTATGTCACACAATTTCCTACACTTTTACCAGGTTTGGAAAACAGGAAGCAATTGTTCTGGGAAACCAAAGTCTCCATGTTTGGCCCCCGATCAATCCCACATCAAATACAACCAGCCTGCTACAGTGAGACTGAATCAGCCCGGCAAACAATCAACACCCCCAAGCTGCAAACACGCATACACACAACATCCGCTTTATTAGTTATATCAGCCTGTTTACCAAAACAGCTTAGTCCTCCAGACAGTGAGTCACATATAAACAAAGACTACATATAAAATACGCAGACGGAGTCTAGACAATCACATAGTGTTTGACTAAAGCTCAAGATGGGAAAGACCTGTGATTTAAGAAAATGTAAACAGAAATTGCTTCCAGCATTGCAGAAATTGTGAGATTTTTATGCAAGCTTAAAGGCAGCCACAAGTATGCACATAACAGCTCATAACAGCGGTGTGCAGAGGGAAATCTCAGAAACACTTCAAAGCAAATCTGCAAACTGACAGCGGAGTGGAAAATGTTGCTTAGTCTGACGACTCCCTGTTTATGTTGCAACATAGAAATGACACGGTGAGAACTGTAAGAAAGAATCAATCCATCCAAGCTGTTGTCAACAGTACAGGAGTGACCACACACACACACACACACACACACACACACTCATGGAAACACACACGTCTGACTGTCAATAAGATTAGATTCCTAAATTCAAATCTGAGCATCTTGGTGAGCTAGCAATGAAATCATCCACAGCAACTGGACACCTGTCCTGTTCTGGTGGTTCAGTTTTGTCAGAATTTGGATTGGATACATGTTTTTCTCTTTCTCACCATCACCAGCTGAGTTTCTTTGATTCTGACTCATTTTTCTCTCATTTTTGTTGTCCCTCTCCCACATCCCTTTCTCTTTTCTTTTTCTCTTCTTCTCTCTCTCTCTCTCTCTCTCTCTCTCTCACACACACAATTTGTTTTCGTTTCCAGTCCCTCTGCCTGTCATGTGGTGTTACACATTCCTGGCATTTGTTGATGCAACTCCGGGAAAAAATTAGGAGAATCACTATTTTACTGTAAAACAATTCATTGTTCAGCCCTACTGGGTAATGCAGGAATGGTTAAGACAAATGGGAACTTGAATTTGAGCAGAAATAAAAATGTTCTTGGCCAGAGCTTCCTGCTTCTATAAATACAGATAACGTTAATCTAAACTATAAACAATGGAAAATTTCTTTACAACACACACACAGGCATAAAGAGTCTAAAGCACAATGTGGAACCTACCAGCATGTGTTTATGTGTGTCTGTGCATATATGCATGTAGGTGCCAGAGAAAGACGTTACATGGATTGTGGCACAAATTAGCTACAGCAGCACAAAGAAAGATTTTTTGATAGTGAGGAACAACAATATAATTATGTTAAAGTGACAAAAGCACACAATGCAACTATATACACCTACATAGCCCTATATGTCCAATGCCCTTTTGTGTTCAGTTACATTCTTTCTGTTTTCTTTCTTAACACCTCCTGCCTCCTTCTGTTTTTTTTTTTTTTATCTTTTCCTCTCATCTCCCTTACCACCACCTTTATCCTTCTGCCCTTGCCTCTGCTCCACCTCACCCCCCAAAGTTCATCCTATGCCAACCCATCGCAGAGTGTCACAAGGTCTCTTAGGTCAGCTGTGTGCTGACAGGACCCCCCTATTTCCAAACTCCTCACACAGGGCTAGTTTACTGCCACAGGAACACATACATCTCTGCTGCTTGTTAGTGTGTGTCTAATCGTGTTTATTACACACAGGCACAAATGACCATTCATATTAGTTGACATGCATTGCATGGGTTGTCTGCAGAGGTCAAGTCCCATAAAATAAACAAAGAACTGGAGCTAGGTAGATGGATAGAGAGAGAGAGAGAGAGAGAGAGAGAGAGAGAGAGAGAGAGAGAGAGAGAGAGAGAGAGAGAGACGCAGAAAAGGCAAAGAGCGGCACCAGAAGGACAGTGCTCGCTGAAAACAGGGGGGTGGGGGTCAGAGAGGCAGACAGTGAGAGGAGAACGTTGCACAAACTCACACACACACACACACAGAGTACGCTGGCTGCTCTAAATGTGGCTTGTAGAAGGAAATTCTGAAATCTGAGTCTTGGCACCAGACAGGCTGGAAGCAGGCAGGCTGCTGGACGCACAGAGGGAGAGAGAGAGAGAGAGAGAGAGAGAGAGAGAGAGAGAGAGAGAGAGAGGGAGAGAGAGAGAATTCATATATCTGTCCCCTCTGTTTGGCTCTTATCAGCTTATAGGCAACAAGAGGCCACGCCAACACTGTGACCTGCAGCTTCTCACGCACACTAAGTTGGCATGGCAACACAACAAATGCAGACATACACACATGCTCACATATTAAAACATACGCATGCATATTTGCAGCCCTGTGTAGAGATTGCACATGATTTTATAGCCAAGAAGACAATCAGAGTGACTCTTAAGGCTCTTTAGGGTCATATTTTATGGACGAGATTTTATTGAGGGATGTATCAGGTGTGTGCGTGAGTGCTAATGTTTCAGCAGTACACATTTGCTAAAAACATCCCCTTTCACATTATCCCCAAGGCGCAGCGAGATGCGGATGGATGATCCTACCAGATGTGCATTTGAAAAGTGGGAGACTGGCCTGGAAGCAATGTACCTGATCAGCAAGATTATTAACATGGACTGTGGTATTCAAATGATGTTCTTTTGATAACAAGCAGCCTCTTAAGTGCTGAGAAAACATTACCCAGCCTGTTGCACCACAGGCAGCAGACAGTACAACTGATACCAGACAGGATAAAGCCATGCGTTCTTTTGTTTACACCAGATTTTCACCATCTAGACAATATTTTTCCACTGTGGAGTCATCCAGTTTTTGGTAATCCTCAGTCCACTGTAGCCTCAACTTCCTCTTTCTGATAAGCTGGGCGTGCTGAGATGGTGCTCTGCATATCACTGTTGCTCTGAGGTGATATTTATTTGTCGTTGCTAGCTTTGAGTGAGTCAGGCTATTTTCATCCGTGTGTGAAAATCCCAGAACACTGGTTGTTTGTGATATGCTGAAGTCACTGGTGCCTGGGCTGGTGTGTTCACATCTGCTGTTAGTCACACTTTGTCAAAAAGTAACTGAACTGGAAAACGCTGTAGGCATTCTGTTTTTACTTACTCTTTTAACTCATACGTGACTCACTTTGTGTGTGAGCTACGTGCGTAACAAACTGTGGACACCAGGTATATGCTATACGACACTGCATGCTCCCACATGAACGTGCTCACACTGCCCTTTATCTCTCTCCCTCTGTTTCTCCTTTTATCTTGTCCTCTTCTTCTCACTTTCTCTTTCTCTCTCTCCCTTGGGAGAACGGCAGAGAAAGGGTGGGCGGTCCGCTGTATGTTTAACCTTTGAAGTGGGCCTGCTGTGCCGAGCAAGGCCTGCCACCTGTTGGCTCTGTGTGTGTGCATGTGTTGTGTGTGCACGCAGAGGTAAATCTCTCTAATTTTGATGAGCAGAGACAACAGCGGAGTCACCATGGGGATGTGGTGGCGGGCAGCGGCCGACGTTCTCAGGAGGGGGGGAGGGGGGCTTCCAAGGTGGGATCACACACACACACACACAAACATACACACAACCCCTCCTCTGTCAGAGGCTTGGTGACACCATGTCTCCCACGGCGATCGTGGGCCCAGCCTGGGTGGCTCCAGGCCTTCTGTGTGTCTCTCAGTGTGTGTGTGTGTGTGTGTGTGTGTGTGTGTGTGTGTGTGTGTGTGTGTGTGTGTCACACCAAAGGGGTCCCTGCCTGGGCCGCCATATGCCACCCACCCAGCCAGGGAGAGGAGAGAGGAGAGGGGCGGGGGCGACCCCTGGCCACTGAAGCCACCAGTTGGCCCATTCTCTCAGTCACACGCCGGCCGGGCGCCATGTTTAAAGTCCCACGGCTGTTTATCTGGGATAGGGATGGAGGGAGGTGGCTGGGTGGGGGTGGTGGGGTATTCTTCTGACTGTGATAGAGCCTTTGTAAAAAGGATGACGTGCATGCTCACACACAAATATATACAATCCTGGTCGGATGAATATATGGATGGATGCATAGAGAGTGGAAAGGATGGCAGTTTGTCACAGCGTGATTACATAAACTCATCTGACATCAGAGTGTGTGAGTGTGTGTGTGTGTGTGTGTGTGTGTACCCTTTACCGGATGGCAGAAATGTAGGACTCATCAGCTTGTTTCTGGAAGCACACATGTATGCCCACAAACATTATACACATGTACACTCAAGCACCCATTACTGAAATTCATCTATGGTCCACTGAGCATTGACTTCAGTCAGGAAAATAATTGAAAGAAAGGTGTCGACAGTTATTAATTAAATTAATTGAATTGATATATGCTGAACAATTTAAGAAAAGCTACTTTAAATCAATGTACATGTCAGTGGTGATTAGACCCTGTTGTGAAATCACTTTTTCTTATGGAGGGAGTCACGCCATGGACCACATGGGAACCAACTGAAGAACATTGAGCCTTCAAATGAAGATGAGACCTGGAATGAGATGCCTGATGAGCTCACTGAACCCAAACCTAGACACATCCTGGAGCTGGCTCTGATAAAAACTGGAGGTGGACAGGTGGAGGTGGGTCATGTCAGTTGGACACGGAAGTGACAGCTGACAGCAGCTCAGAAAGGAACAGTTTTAAATTCTGACAGCAATGAGGCGATTGGTTAACAGAAGCTGTGACAAAATTGTCATTGTCAGCTGACTGAGTTAGAAGTTGAAAAAGATAAAAAAAAACATATATAAGAGAGAGAAAGTGCAAAGAATTCCTCTGGATTGGCTCTCACAGTGCTTCTGTTCCATTGTAAACTGACGTGGGTGTGGAGGTCTGTACTACCTGAGTTTCCTATCTCAATCTGTAAACCATTTTCCAAGACTACTTTCAAACCACAAGCCTCTTGGGTCCCCAGCTGATTTTTCTTTCTGCCTCTGACCCTGAATACAACCCTCACACACACTCACACACACACACTCACAGAAAGTAGGCAGAGGGGTGCAGTTTCTGCAGCCTCGGTTGTCTTTTATCAGCTTATAAGCAACACATGGAGCCAAGCTAACCCTCTGACCCACTGGCTGTCTGTCTCTGCACACACACACACACAAACACACACTCACAAACAGAAACAAACA